>OMLC01098036.1:0-10711 GCA_900302585.1 Regalecus glesne
ACCTCCCAAGGTCTCTGCATGAGGCGTGATGCCGCGGCCCACGTGTTCCCCCTGTGCAGACGTTTGTGTTTATGTGTGGCTGTTCTCACGCATGCGTCTGAATGTGTTTGTGTGTTTTTACTTTCTCAGATGTTATCATCATTATTGTGTCAATGACAGTGATGTTCTTTACACCACTGTCATCGACATCGTCCATTACAAAACGCTAGTGCACTACTGCTAACTGCCACAGCCCAAATTCAGCATTTTAGGTTGAATTTGATTTCACACTTTATTGTGTTTGGTTCTCAAATTCAAATCTCAACTCGGTCCTCTTCCAAAAGCCACCAAATGCAAAGTGTCCGATATAAATCCGATATAATCCCACTCAAAGACTATGAAGGATGACAGTGTAAGATTACTTGGCTCCAGCCAGAAGCTGGAAAATGTTGGCCCTAAAGAAAAGTGCAGCTTGCATCAATACCATTTCTTTTCTCTAGCCACTCATAGCAGCAGCATAAGTTCTGCACATCAGGTCAGTGTTTCTGTGTGATGATTGTCTTTTCATCTTCTTTTATGTCTTCCCCTCTTTTCTTTACCACCACATTTCTGTCTTCCCTTCCTTGACCCTCTCCAATCAGGGAGCTCTTTCAGAGAATCCCAGTTAAATTGGGGCCTTACATGTTAAATGGACTCATTTGCATGTGGCACTTTTTTTGGGGGGGGGTTTGCGACCAGTCAAAGTGCTTAATAATGTATGCCTCACATTTATTTAGCTGGGGCATTAACCCCAGATGTCCTTTCCCGACACTCCGCGGTGGCATCAAACCCGCTATGCCCTACATGGAGGTGTTCACTGTACCACAAGGCCTCCGACTTGATGCGTGTCTTTGTAAAGATCTTTAATGTGATTTTAAAGCATGCTTTGTTATGTGTCATCCAGGTTCCTCAGAGGACCACCTCCATCTCCCCTGCAATGGTCAGGAAGAACTCTCCTGGCAATGGACCAGGACTGGGACTCCGCCAAGGAGCACACCACATACGAGCGAGGTATTTACACTCATACACATGCAGAGACAGACAACAACACACACACACACACACACACACATGTAAAACTGCACATGCACAATCACTAACATTGATATATTCATTGCAAAAAGTTGAATCAGTTCATCTGGATACAGCATCTATGGGGGGAAATATTATGTCACTCACACAGGTGACATCTCCAGTCAAAGGTCACTGCAGCATCCCCAACTTTAACCGTGGCGCCCGATGCCTGTGTGGCCCATGCCTGCAGTCAGTTGAGACTGAAGACTTCACTTGTATGAGCTGTGAAACATTTCTCCCTCTCAAAAGTTTTGTCCAGATGAACTGATCCAACTTTTTGTCTTTTTTTTTAACCTGGATTATTAAGAATGCATAAAGAAACTAATATATGTATTAATAATTTGGACAGTAGCGGCCCATGATAATGGACTCGGATACACGTGAAAACACAATCAATTAAATACAAACTCAAGCATACACATACGAGCAGTCACACGAATACACACACATATCTGGCTTTAAGAGCTGTTGCTGTGTTTGTTGCCACAGTAACCCAGACCTGAGACCCATCCTCATGGATACACCCCTGAAGAGGACGAGCAGCGGTAGCTCCTCCAGCTCCAGCACACCCAGTTCCCAGGGAGGATCCAATGAACGAGGTACACACACACACACACACACACACTGGCAACAGGGTCATGGACACTCAAGACTCATTGATGCATCCAGGGAGTGAAGGCCAGTGTGTCTGGTTCAGTTCCACAGCTACTGCAGCTCAAATTCCTGGAAGACTTGATGCTGGCTATACTAGACTGGTGTCACAACACACATTGCATCACCGCTTGCTGTGTATGGGGCTGCGTGGCCACAGACCACTCGTAGTTTCCATAATGAGCCCGTCTACTGACCAAAGCACCTACAGTGGGCACGTGAGTGTAGAACTGGACCATGGAGAGGAATAGAAGAGGGTAGCCTGGTCTGATGAATCACTTTTTATTTTAAATCATATGGACAGCCAGGTGAATCTGCATAGTTTACCTGGGGAAAAGATGGCACCGAGGATGCCCTGCAGGAACAGGGCAAACCAGTGAAGACATTGTGATGCTCTGAGCAATGTTCTGTTGAGAAAGCTTGAGTGCTGGCATTCATGTGGATGTTACTTTGACACATTTCACCTACCTAAACATTAACGCAGACCAGGTAGACGCCTTCATAGCGACAGTTTTCCCAGATGGCAGTGGACTAAGGTGGTTTTAATGTTTTGGCTGATCAGTGTGTCTATGAGTGTATATATACACACACACACACACACACACACACACACACACACACACAGATGTGCACAATGACACTCATGTTAACATACACGCACAGCCAAAAGTTAAAAACCTTTTTGTCCTGTTTCTTTGTTTTCTACCTTCCACTTCTCCCTCTCGCCCCTGTCACTCTCTCAGCCCTAACTCCCTCTCTGTCATCCTTCACTCTCTCTGTCTAGCGGTATGACTGTAGTGCTCCTTACCACAGTGTTCACTCATGAGCTATTCTCACTTCTGTAGTGTGGCAAGTGAATGATTTGATTGTCACTGTGTGTGTGTCTGTGTGTGTGTGTGTGTGTGTGTGTGTGTCTGTGTGTAGGTAATTTAGCAAGTAAGAATGAAGGAAGCACAGCAGCTTCTCAGGAGACCAAAGATGACAGCAGAGAGGTGACACGACCAAGCAGACCTGCAGTAAGTGTTCTTACATTCATCTTGACGCAGGAAATACCCACACACACACACACACACACACACACACACACACACACACACCATTGATTATCAAGCTCTGATTTCCATGTACCCGAGAAAGCCCAAGCTATCAACTTAATCTTTAAAAAACACAAAAAAGACCATTTCAGCTCCACCTTGGTCAAAGTCAGACTACAGATTCATTTAAAGTTAATCTATAGAAATAGGATTTATTTTCTTTGTGCTTTCTGACTTTTCCTCAACATGTCTTTATTTATATCAAAGAAATGTTGTCTCAGTTCTGTGATCACGTCTTGGAGTAACTATTGAGTCCCGGTGTTGTGTTCGGTGATCGCAGATTTGAACTCTCCCTCACACTGATCAGTGTAGCTTAAAATAAGGTCATCTATTTCTGCAAGATGGGACATCCAATGATTCTCAATGTGACAAATAAAGAAAACCGGACATTCAGGTTACAGTCATATTGGAAAATAGATAGAATTAACCCCGCGTTTTATAGCGTCGACAAGAGAAAGACAACATCTGCCAGAGCATTAACCAGTGGTGATTCTGTATATGATGGGAGTTTCAGAACAGTTGAGATGTGTATTTTCCAAACACGGATTCTCAAATGCTCTCAAACCCCAAGCACGCTGGGCCAGGAATTGGACCATCTCAAAGATCGGGTTCCTTGCACAATCCCCCATGCTTCACCCCCACAACATGGGGACTAATCGTGACCTATGAATGAACTTCTCACCATTGAAACTCAGTTGATGTTCATGGTAATTTGCATATTAAACCAATTGTTAGTTTGGGTTGTTATGCCACTGTATTGATTAGTTCATACGGGTGGGATACCTGCTGTCAAATCAGACTGTAGAGGTCACTTAGATGAGTGATGAAGTGTTTCTCCTGGTCATGTCCAGATGAACTGATTCAACTTCTCACATCTTTTATTCTCTCCATTTTTTTAAATTCTTGCCCATTTCTCTCCATCTCTTCTCACTCTCTCCATCCTCCACATCCTTAAATCTCTCTGTCCACCTTCAGAGCTATAAGAAAGCTGTAGATGAGGTTAGTGACATTTCCTCCTTCATTCCCCCTTTTCTGACCCATCTCTCCTGCAATGAATGATATCCCCCCCCACACACACACACACACACACACATACACACTCTACCCCCTTTACTCTGGGGCTCTTGAAAAATTGACCTGACAAATTCCCTGTTCTTGTTTGAGAACTGAAAACTTGGAGAACATATGAAAAAAAAACTTTTATTTTCTTCTCTCCCAGCAACAATGTATGTATGTATGTAGGCTAGACTCTTAAAATACATAATGCACCGTGAGATGTGTTGTTGTAATGCACATCTATATACAGGCTACAAAATGAGCCTGACAGCTCATTGGCCGGCCACCATCAGCAGTCACACCTAGCATTAAAAAGAGACAGGGGGTCGAAAGGACCCAAAATAAATTAAAGGTACAAGTGTGTAATTTTTGATCCTTCACCATCTTTCAGTGATGAGATGAAAGTACAAATCAAAATACTGTAGACACACAGTTTGATGCCAAGTCAAAAAGGCCTTTACACAACAGACAGACCAGCTCGACTGGTTCACTGTCCACGCTGTTGAATGCAGAAATGTATGGAGTGCATCTTTTTACTTCATCTCAATTAGTATCTTTCAGTAGATCTTACTCAGATTTACTAGTTGCATACTCGTGGAAGCAGAAATGTTACTCATTGCTCCTTAATTCTGTGGTAATGGTGCAGAGTTTGGACATTGAATAAAACGGGAATCAATACAATGAGCCATCAATGGAGAACTGTCATCTGTGACCCCCTCTTTTCCATCCCTCTCTCTCTCTCTGACGAGATGCTGTTTTATGTGGCTCCTCCACCAAGTAGTGATGTGGCTGATTACCTTTGTCCTAAGGGCTCATGATAGGATCTCTCCCTCCTACGGATAGGTTTCCATTTCTTTTTGTCTGCTCATTTTATTTCCATTGTTCACTGCCTCTCTCTCTCTCTCTCTCTCTCTCTCTCTCTCTCCCCCTCCTGCTCCATCTCATCCTCTCTATCATCAGGAGGAGCTGGTAAGGCTGCCCGAGTCTTTCCTCCCTCTTTCCTTCCTCATCCTCATGCACACTGAAATCTTCCTAATTCTTCTCACATGCATGCTTCCTGTCCTCTGGCTCTGGCCCAATGGTTCTCAAAGTGTGGTCCAGGGCCCGGATCCTCTCAGGAGCCCTCCAGCAAAGTTAGAATCAATTTGCTCAATTCACTGGAATTTATCCCTTGTCCAGAGAGCAGAATGACCCATGCACACATTGAAAACAATAAATTTAAAAAAACTCAGTCAACACCAAATCTAGCATTTCTTGGGACCAAAGTAAAAAACAATCCCATGGGGGCTCTGTAGGCTAATCTCTGCCTTTTGGATCCACGTGATATGAAAACATTTGAGAACTCCTCTGTTTCCTAACCCCTAACTGTGGAGTGCCCCAGAAAAGTCATTTTTCTTGAACTTTGACCCTTAGTTGTTGAGCTTATTGTCGTGATGCATGATGGGAGATGTAGTTTGACAGTACTTCCTCGGTCTACACTGCCCTAGTCCTCCCCATACCGATGTTTTACAGTTTTCAGGTTCAGGTCCATCATGCCCTAGCTACAGGGATTCACTGTCCCACAGCCAAGGCCTTAAAGCTGACTCTAATGCTCAAGTGTCATCACTAAATCCTCACTCTTTACAGCTGCTGTTGATGACACATCCAGTGAGGTGTAGGACATTTTGTACAGTTGTAAAGAACACCATTATCTTTACGTCCTGTAGCCTTTTGATCAAAACACCACCTCGTAGGTGGAGACTGCCATCTCACCTTTCCGGTGGTATCATGAATAAAGAGATGTTAGAAATGTATATTGAACCACATTCAGGCTATTTGCATGAGCTATGGTATGAAATGTACATTGATGTCCTGTTTACACTCGGCTCCCGACCCCCAGCTGCCCTATTTTACAGATGCAAATATAAAAATATTCCGAAATCCCCCAAAAACATCTGGAATCCATAACACCTTCACTCCTGGGCATTTCAGATAACAGATTCTCAACCTGTAAAACAATCAGTTTATTCTCCTCATTCTGAATAAAGGTCCCTCTAATGGGCGTCTCAATGCAGTTGCTGCTAGCCTCTATAAGTGGCTATGCCAGAGCACCACTGCATTGCTCGTGTGATTTAAAGAGAACAACCGCTCTCATCTTGGTCAGAATAGTTTGTGAATGGGACATCAGCAGCTACTGGGATTCTCTCACTTTGTCTTCACTGTCTCGAGCCTTTCAAAGGAGGTTTTTACGTGCACTGCTTATTATTGTGCCACCCAACTCCTGAGACAACACAGGGAGGTTTTCCACTGCAAGATCACCTTTATTCACCATGTCGTTGTACAGATATCAGCATTTCAACTCGCATTGGTTGTGTAACAAAGATCTGAAGCTCTGTATTCCTGTTAGATCAGAAAAGATTGCTGGTTACATGAATGGGACATGTGCAGACACCCAGGCAGGTCTGTGTTAGTCCCAACACTGGTGGTAAACATGTCATTGACCCTCTGTGACCTCTCTGACCTCAAGGACCTGACAGCTCTGGCCAAAGAGCTCAGGGAGCTCCGGCAAGGGGAGGAGACAAACCGCCCGCCCGTCAAGGTGACAGATTACTCTTCATCCAGTGAGGAGTCCCACAGCAGTGAGGATGAGGAGGGAGAGGGCGGGATGAATGATGGAACAGTGGCTGTCAGTGACATACCCCGGATTATGTAAGTGTGTGTGTGTGTGTGTGTGTGTGAGTGTGTGTGTGTGTGTGTGTGTGTGTATTCCTCCTGTTCAATTTCAACATTTTTCAGTCTACTTTATATGACATTGTATCATGCAGTGTGTAAGTAATGTTAGTGTAAGCACACAAGTTAACACATGAAATCAGCTAAAATTTCAGAAATCTGTAAAATAAGTGGTTAGAAAAAGAGACGGTCAGTGGTAAATGGACTCATAATGGGCTCATATACTCTACCGACTACTCAGGATGTTTTGGAGGGAACTGAACGTGGAGGATTAAGTCCTGACGCCCTGAGGTGGAATCAAACCTGTGATGCCCGACTTGGAGGCACACTCGACTGCGGCCCCGAAAGTAAATGTGGAAATCTTTCTTACAGGCCAGCTGCAAGTCGTAGTGCCAATGAGTCCTTTGGGATGACCGGTCACAATGACACCCATGGTGACTCCTATGGAGACAGCTCTCAGGACAGTACCCTGATGATGCGTGAGGTGAGTGACCCCTGAAACTCTACCCTACAATTCCAGTCCCGCTGACCGTCCCCAAAGCAAAACCTGCTGCACTCAGGCAGCCATTCACTGGATTTGCATGTGTGGCGGTTTTTACAACCTGCTTGCATGGTTGTATTGTTGCTTTGACTGTGTGTGTGTGTGTGTGTGTGTCTGTGTGTGTGTGTGTGTGTGTTTGGTGCAGACTTTTAAATTTGCACACATATGCACGGGCCCTGCATATGTGTGTATTTTTGGCCTTTCTTGTGTTGACGCGTGTGCACGTGCACACAAACACATCTTGTCCGTGTCTGCGGTGAATGCGTGTCTGTGTTTGAAGCCTTAAGATAAGCGCCCTTGTGTGGTTTGCAGTGTTTGCTTTGATACCTCTTTGCTGTTTGGGTCTGTGCATCACTCTGGACCCACCCCATCCCACCACCAATAGCAGCTGTCTGCTTCCCCTTCAACCGCACAGATCTGCACCTGGCCCCAACCTTACCCAACACCTGACTTATCAGTCACAGCCTAGCTCCATCTCTAGAGAAGCCCGCCCCCCTCTCTCTCTTCCAGAAACACGGGGAAAGGAGGCGGAGCTCTACCGCTAGCAACGGTTTCCCTGGCAATACTAATCTGTTCCTTGGCAACGCCAATCTACCCGATCTAGTGCAGCAAAGCACCTCCCCCCTGGTCTCCCCTGGTGATGGCTCTGGGTCACAAGTAGGTTTTACACAAGCACACCCTATAAGATCGCCCCATCCCCCCACTCACTGAACCACCCACTTCACCTGTATGTTCCTCAGCCCAGTGTTCCTGCCCAGATTCCCACACCTGATCTCAAGAAATCCTCTCCCCTCCCCCCGGCTTTCACCTGACGAATACCCTCGCACACGTCTGTGGATCCCCCCATGCCGACCCTCTGTCGGGATGGGAAGTCTCCATCAGCCACCAGCCAAATGATAGGAAATTACGTCCAGATACTCGATTGGCTGCAAAGGAGGGAAACCAGCTGTGATTTGGAGGAGTCATTTAAAGTTAAAGTCTATCAGAAGCCTATTGGCTAATCCACAAATATTCAAATAATGAGTGCATTTGAATTCACTCATTTGAATGGTTATTTTGGGGTCATACTATCCAGGAAACGGTTGATCTTGGTGACTTTGACGTTTTCTTTATAGCACCCAAAGGGAGATAAAAAGGCAAAAGCAAAGTTGCTGTGGCTAACGTGCAGATATAATGAATCCAGATCATAGAAGACCTTTACTTTAAGACCTTTACTTTTCTTTTGTTGGGTGATGGAGGTGGTGATGATGCTGTGAGCACTGGCATCTGTGTTTCAGTTCAAATACTTCAGTTTCGGAAAACATTAATACATTTAATAGCAACTATTTCACCCAGAGGCGTAAGCTTAGGGCCCCCCAATCATTTGGACCCCTAGGCCTCTTCTCCGTTTGCTTCTTAGATTATTCATCCATGATCCTCTTTCTGATCACCCTGCACTTTTTTCCAACTCTTTCATTTATAGATGCTTTCTCCAAAATGGCAACCCCTGCCACTGCTCCCTCCATTGTCAGATTAGACTACTCACTATTTGATAATCAAAATCCCCTCTTCTCTCCTTCACTCTCTCTATGTGATTGACAGCATGGGATGATGGGAAGTGGGAGTGGCTCAAAGGCCTCCTTCACACCATTTGTTGATCCGAGGGTTTACGGGACCTCCCCTACTGAAGATGATGATGAGAATTCCGCCTCTGGTACGTCTGCTTACCATATGTGTCTCGGTAGTGTTGAGAACAGAACAAGAGGGAGTTTTCTGCTGGAATGTCTTTAATTAAGTATGACAGTTATAGAAATGTTCTCTCTGTTATTCACACGAATGGGTTTTGGGACTGTGTTGTCAGCTTCTTTTCAGAAGATAGATCATGCTTAGTTTAAAAAATGGCTACAGATATGCTTCATGAACATTGCTCATGATTTGTATTCTCTAAATGTCATTGTGTCGTGTTATGTAGCTCAATACATATCACATGGTATCAATTCTACCAGATGTAGGGGTTAAATTCCTGGAGAACAGCACCGGTTTAACAAGGCTGTATGTGTGCCTTCCAGGTACTGCAAGATGTGTTGGACTCAATTGCCCAACAAATGACTTGTCTTCTCTCATCTTCACTCATCTTGTCCTCTTGTCTTCTTTCCCAAAACACACTTTAACCCTAACACTTAATTTGTCTTATCTCAACTCCTCGTATCTTGTCTCCCGTATGTTTGGCAGCAGGTCTGTTTGCTGATGAGCTGATGAGACAGGAGCAGGAACAAGCCAGACTGAACGAGGCCAGGAAGATCTCCGTGGTCAATGTTAACCCCACTAACATCAGACCTCACAGTGACACGCCTGAGATTCGCAAGTACAAGAAACGCTTCAATTCCGAGATCCTCTGCGCTGCACTCTGGGGTAAGAGAAGGAGACTTTAAGGAGGACTCCTATACCCACATACTGTACCACATAAAGCCACATAATGGCTTAGGGCACTGTGACATCCCCCCCTTTTTCCCACCTGTCTAATCACATGTGTGAATCAATACGCAATGTACCTGAATAATATAAATGAATAACTTGGACTTATAGACTTGTCCATCTCCAAAGTCACCAAATGGCCAGGGAACATCACTGCAGACCTATCACACCCTGCTCACAAGCTGTTCCAACTCCCCCCTCTAGTTGGCGCTGCAGAGCGCTGTACACCAAAACAACCAGATATAAAACCAGTTTCTCTCCAAAGGTTTTCATTCAAATGAACAGTTTAACCTTGTCAAATTCCAACCATGTACCTTGCATGTACTGTACTCTACATTGTACATGTATTGGTATGGTGTGTGCCGGCATGTCATTTCCATCTAACTTTGGCATCTCTGTATATATGTTATGTATGTGTAACCTGGTAACATTTATTTTATTCTCCCTGATACACTCTCTGCACCAATGTGTTTCATCATCTCTTATTTTCCCCTGCATACAGTCAACCTGTGTGTGTGTGTGTGTGTCTGAGGAGTGTTATGTTGTGGTGTTGTCATTCTATGTGACGTACCTGTGAGAGCCATGAGTCACACACACGTGGAATTTGAGCCATGTGAGCCGAAGTGGAATTCCATGTGTGTGAAAACCTACATGGCCAATCAACTGATGCAAAATGAAAGGGAAGACTAATCACATACTCCATTTACTGTGATCACATGTCAAAGCAGGACTAAGAAAGTCAGGATTTTATTCTTGAACAATGCCTATGAAATATATAAATACCAATATAATAAGAATGTATAGCTTTTGGTGAAGTGCAAGCTTACATTAAACTAAAGTTTTAGCTTGTGCTCACAAATTTGGGGTCCACTTTTGTTGGACCATTCAGATGGCATGTGAAAATGTTCACCTGTTAGTGAGCAAACAGAAAAACTATTGGTTTCTGTGTGTGTGTGTGTGTGTGTGTGTGTGTAGGGGTGAACCTGCTGGTGGGGACGGAGAATGGCCTGATGCTGTTGGATCGGAGTGGTCAGGGGAAGGTGTACAACCTCATCAACCGACGACGCTTCCAGCAGATGGATGTTTTGGAGGGACTTAACGTCCTTGTCACCAT
>OMLC01098037.1:0-13239 GCA_900302585.1 Regalecus glesne
TTCACAATAGTGCTCTTTCCTGACTCTCCAGCCCCTGAAAGAGAGAGAGAGAGAGAGAGAGAGAGAGAGAGAGAGAGAGAGAGAGAGAGAGAGAAATGTAAAGACTATTAGTATGTGGAGCGAGACACTTACACCCAAGTATTAATAAACACATGAAAAAACACATGAAAGTTTGGAAGATAGGAAGTGTTGATCATGAAATGACAGTATTATTGCACTCAGAATTATGTCTTTTATCAGGGAAGAGGGGTCTGGGCAAAGTATAGGGCTCCATCAATAGGGTCAAGATGAGAATCGTGATTGTTGTTTAATTTCATGACTGCTATTATCAGTCACAATTGTTATATTTAGAGTCTAGAAGCAAGATTTTACCATATACCATTTTATTTTGCAACTTAAAAAACAGTATTTTGACCATTTTCTACTTCAGCAGACACTCAAAAAGGAAATGTTCTAATAAGATATCTAGTTTCACTCACACTATTCTATCACAATGGATAACTATGGAAAGATTATTGAATGATTTCTCCACGATTATAGACTGTAGCCCTTGGCAATAGGGATTTTTTTTTGTCTCATCATTGTCCATGCATAGAAGCCATCTCATGATACATTATCAACACACTCACCAGAAGAGGTTGGGCAATAGTAGATACTTTCTAAAGGAATGTTTATTTAGTGAGTTGTTATCAAGTACAGTGGATACAATAGCTATACATTTTTGGGGTTAAAGCATTTTATTCTGCAATTTAACAAGTTCAGTCCTCAAATGTGTCGAGTCATCAAGCTCCAAAGATCTTCCTCACACATCTACCTTCAAATGAACACCTAGTTAAGAGGTTTGTTAGATTCAAGATGTTTATAAAATACATAAAATAGGCAATAAGGTTATTCGCCTCAGTGTTTGAGCAATTCGCCAGCACTTTAAAGGCAACATTTTAAGATCTGCAATGAAACATTCAGTCTGTGGTCCAGACTAAACGTGGTTAACATGCTTGGTGATGTAAATAGGTTCATATCCTGCATCTCTGAGACATTGAAATCTGAAAGAATGAAACACACTATTGATGCGTATGGATATATACACCCTACTTTTCCCTGACAATGCTACACAAAGCACTATATAAGAATAAATCAATGTACACTGAAAACAACAAATCCATATTTAAATCATGGACAGAAACAAAAGAAACCATGCTACTGTTCCCGTTCTAACGGTCTTCACAAGCGAGCATCCAACTTCCGCAGAAGAGATCGCATATTCAGTCATCATGACATGCTACTTTAGTTGCAACAAGCTTGCTTCAGATTTCACTTCAACAATCAAGGCTACATACTTGGCAATGGAGAACAAACTCACGTGGTCACTGTCAATCATGCCCGTGAAGACCAATGATCTAAAGCTTTAAGGAGTGCATTATAATTCATTTTAGTGCTACAATGCCACCGCAGACAGCATTTAGTTATTATTTGAATAATGTTTAGCTCATGTGTTATACTCAACTCTCTTATTTGATCATTAATTTTGGTTGCTACAGACACTTGTTGCTTGTCATGACGATGTGTTATTGTTTTGTAATGATGCTTTCAGACTTGGGATTTTAATTGTTTAATTTTCAGATACACAACACATAACATGCATATTACCATACATGACAAACATATTTCACACTACCCACTCAATTTCCTTGGGACCCACTCAAATGACCGACTGTTGATCCTGGGACTAGATCTTATTACACTGAAAACCTTAATGGGGGGGCAGCATAGTTCAGTGGGTAGAACATGTCGAGGTGTCTTTGAGCAAGACACTGGCCCCCCTAACTGCTTCCCAAGCACCATATGGTGGCAATTCACTGCTCATATGCAATAAGATGGGTTAAGATACAGAGAATTCCAAATGTCTAATTGTTGGACTGATTATGGTGTTCATTTTATCATTATTATCACTGAATACATCCATCCTATCACGAGTGCTCCAGCTGCTCACTGCTCCTATACAATAGGATGAGTTAAACACAGAGAGAGAAAAAAACATTGCATGTGACAAATGAAATATGTAATGTCAAAGAAAAAAAGTTTCTTCTTTCTTTCCTCTTCTCAGTGGAGGGATCTAAGTACTTCAGTCCACACCTGGCATTAGAATGGCTCTCTACATGCATGAGTGACCATGTGATCAGATCTGATTTACTCACTCTATATGCAAATAATATGTACATAATTTGTTTCGAATGTGTTATTTTAAACCAGTGGGACGTAGCCATGCACTTCCAGTGCACTGTGTTGTTATGGCTCCTCGTTTTGTTTCACACTTCAGAGGTCTTCTACGCCTAAGGAGCTGTTTAGATGTTGCGTCTTTTGTGCACACAAATTCATTAATTTCAATGGAGACGCGTGACAAGCATATTCCCAACCTGTGAGTTGCACTCTTACAGCACGCATCCGTCACAATGCACTTGTGTTTTCAGGTGTGTCCACAGAACACCAAGATGGAAAAAAATCTCAACTTTACTGAATGGGGCAAGTGGACCGCAGGTCAAGTGTGAAGAATTGATTAATCATCTCCACAGGATTTGGTTCACCTTTTCCATTCAAGGACAAATCTAACAGTAAAGCTACTATGAAGGATCTAGGGGGGTGGAAATCCATTTACATTTGGTTTAACTTTTTTCTTAGTTAAATTAGTTTAGTCAGTGAGGCATGCTGCTAAATTACAGTTAATTTCCACATGAAATGGCCAAAACGGACTGCTTGTGATATAGGATGCAGTGATGAGAACGACAACATGCAGACAGTGAAAGGAGAGAATTCCAACAGAAATTGTTGCCCAATAGCAGGCTAATGCCCAAAATCTACTTCCTGTGGGTCAGACTACCTACGATTTGGACCCTTTGCTGCATTCGGTATTGCTATAACTTATGTCACTGGTACTCATTAAATTTTCTTAGGAAAAAACTCATGAATAAGACCATTACTCGGAGAGCTACTGAAATTACAGATGTGTATGTTCAAGGCTGCAGTATCTCAGTGGTAGATCACCTGTTTTGGGAACAGACAAGCCAGATGTTGCAGGTTCTATGTTTCTTTGGACAATGTTCATTGTAGAAAACGTTCCCTGACATGAGCACATAAGTGCTCCAAACAAGCTCATTACTTTCTGCATAAAGCTTAAAAAACGTGGGTAATAAGAGACCAGGGCCATGCTCCAGAAATGAGCGATGTCTGATCCGAGCTCAGTTTTCAATACTCAATTGACCTGCGGCTCAAGAATCTCACTCTGCATTACAGCAAGGCAAATAGTAAATAAATGAAAATGAACGTAAATGGACTTGTTCTTATGTAGCGTTGTTCTAGTCTAGCAACCACCCAAAGCTATGCAGTGGGATACGAACAGACAATGTCTGACTCCGAGGAGTGTGCTCTGTCCGATAAGCCATCATAGCTCAAACAGAAACGACGTCTGGACAGAAGTTTCTCAGACCAGGTGTTAGCCTTGACAATGGCACATCAAAATGGGTTCTCAATTAAATTAAAAAAGCTCCCTTTAACCTGCGACATCTTGAAATCTCATTTCAACGTAGGGGGCGGTAAAGCTCAATGGATAGAGTGGTTGTCTGGCGATCAGAAGGTTGCAGGTTTGATCCCCGGTCCTGCAGAAAGCACGTTGGGGTGTCTTTGAGCAAGACACTGAACCCCTAACGGCTCTTTGAGCACCACACGGTGGCAGCTCACTGATCCTATACAATAGGATGGGTTAACTGCAGAAAATTGCCAAATTCCCCTTGTGGCATTGATAAGGGAAACCTTTTTTTTCCAGATTCACATCTTATTTCGTCATATACGGCTACAAATTCATCTTAGTCAAAAAGTTGCAGTATATAAGGGTTAGCAGTTAGTAGGCTCTTGGATTAGGAAAGTAAAGCAATTCTCTGTCAGGTATGAAGAGAGTGCTGATCTTATGGTGGAAAGCAGTGACTACTCTTAGCATGTTACCAGGGTGCTTCCCTTTTCCTTGGAGTTGGAGCTTGAGACAATTCAGCTGGGATTTGATGGCAGTGAGAAGTGTGAGCTGTAACATCCAGTGTAGGTCCTCAACCTTTGGCTCAGCCTTCCCTTTTCTTGCAACAAAATCATGGGTACAAGGAAGAACAGTATAGAATTGTTCAAGTACCCAGCTATGCAATAACCATCTCACTTCACTGCATCACCAGATCCCTGTACTCTGTCTTATATTCCTCCAGAAGTGGTCGGAATTCCCAGGGATTAAGTGCCCTGACCTCAATAAAGTTGATGACTTGTACAATGACCAGCAATACATTCTTTAGCTCTTGGTTTTTAAGTTTTGATACTAGTAAATGGATTCGTTCTTATACAGTGCTTTTCTAGTCTAACGACCACTCAAAGGGCTTTACAATGAATGCCTCACATTTACCGAGCTACACGGCAGGATACAAACCCGGAGGGTATTCCGTATGAAATACACAGTGAAAAGAAAAGAAAAACCGAGAACGCTGTCCTCCTTTACCATAAGTACGATAAGTCCCTTCTCCTTCCGTTTCATGCTTGGACCTCCGTCAGTTCACACGACAGTTTCGACCAGATGATTTGTCTCTCTCCAAAAAAGTTCCTCAGTGTTTGAAAAGCATCCTCCCCTCCGGTCTATCCATTAAGTGGTAACAGACATAAGAGCTCCTCCTGAAATTTGTCCTTTTGAATAAAGCGAATCCACACCACAGTTAATTGCATCATGTCACTTATATCTGTGCTCTCATAAAGTCCAATGCTGTAACATGGTGCAGCTGCAAATCTGCAATTACCTGTTCCTGGATATCTTTCCCAATAAACTCGACCCTCCCCATTCATTTAGAATCTGAAACCTACAGTGCATATTTTAGCGTGTCCTATCTCACTCAGCTGCGGTAAAAAAGCATTGGTTAACAATGTCAGTGTCCATGAAAGGCTTTCTTTATATGCCTAGCTAAAATTCATGCGATCTTCTAAGTGGCCTTGGTTGATTTCTTGGCAAGAGATGAATCTCATCATCGTTTTTGCTGCTTCGTTAACTTACATGCTATACTTGCAAAACCATTCCTAAATAAAGAGCTACACATATAGGCTACATGTCCACCCATGGATCCCACGTTGTTACGTAGCCTACGTTCTTTACCGTATCTTCGGTGGACTGCCATCTGCTGGACAATTTATTTAAATGTGCTAAAACAGGACATAAACGGAATCGATAGAGTTAAGATAACTTTACTTTTATGATTATTAATGGATCTATATGAGCCATAAAACATGTGGCTTGTGAGCCACGTAATGAGTAACACTTGCTTACATCATTGCAGCCCACAGCTCTTGATTGCCTAGTAACGGCAGGCGCATCGGTTCCTCAACCTCCTAAGAATCTTCAATAAAAAGATGAAAGTGGCATGGCTAGTGTTTTTGGACAACATCTGAATGGTCCCTAGGTAATTCAGTTAGACAGGTAGGGAGGGAGGTCTGGCCAATCTGTCAGGTGGCGTGACAAGCGGGTGCAATCCTATGAAACCGTCGTGGTCATACTTGTCTCAAATCCCCGGTGCCAGACTTGAACTGTTATGAATCTTTTTCTACACATCATGAAATAACTTCCAACTAAATGGATGAGAGACAACATTTTATAGTGGGATATAGGCAACTGTTTTCCAAACACTTGTATGTATCTCAAACTAAACAACTCGATCATTTGAATTATTTGAAAGTTAGTAGATATGTTTAGTTAATCTTTCGAAATTTCAAGAAAACCTATTCTAATAATTTACTGTAGTACTAACAGATTCAAAGCCACCACAGGGTGTAAGGAAGTATGGACAGGATACCTGTCCAGGGTGCTTCCCCGGCTTTCACCCAATGAGCGCTGGGATAGTCTCTGGCATGAATCCGCAACACGACTTCAGATAAGTAGTTGATGATGGATGGATGAACTGTAGTAGTAGTAGTAGTAGTAGGGCTTATGTAGAAAATACAGTTGTACTGGCTGGGATAGAGCAACAGGGGCTGGGGTAGAGTGTGCAATTCAGGAACTGACAAGCCAGAGACAATGGGTTCGAAACCACCACCAGGCATCAAGGAGGGGGAATCTAGCCTTATCGCCCAGGCTCCATTGAAGTCTGTGGCAACCCCCACAACATGGGAACTAACCATGACATGTAGAGCGGACCTCTCACAGGCAGGGACACAGTAGGGCACAGACACTCTTTTTATGGTTACCAAGCGTAGAGCACCTGGTGTTTACTTGCAGAGTGCTTTTCTGCCTATTTATTCCCATGAGGGGTGCATTGAGACCCCGTGCATCCAATCAGGTATGCAGGCAGAGTGTCATTATCTGAAAAGACCATAATATAACTCTGTTGGCGCGCAAATGAATACTTTTGATTACACAGAGAACGTCAGCTGAATGAATAGATAGTCCATCAATGTAGCCCAGGACACATTCATATACACACAGCTAAAAGGATGTGGCCGTATGCAGTCTAGACTACCTTAAAATATGATAACATAAATACAATGAAAATTAAACGGGACACAGAAACAGACTAAGTTAAAAACCAACTGCAACAGGTCTTATGAAAAGGCTCGTCTAAAAAGATGGGATTTTGGAACGCACTTAAAACAATCCAAACATTTCACAAATTCAACGGATTTGGGAAGATAATTCCAGAGATTTGGGACTAAAACTGCTATATAAGAACAAGTCAATTTACTATTCCTCATTTAACTGCAAAAAGCCAAGTTACCCCACATTTTACAGTTTGAGTGGGGGATGGATAAAAGACAGATTTGAGGATTGGAGTGGTCAAGAAGTTGAATAAGGAGTGAGGAGATCAGAAATAGCGGGACAATATCATGCAATGCTTTCATAATAATCAATAGAATAATGCAGGTTAGTCTGAATTCTACAGGAAGGTTTTTCAGGCACGTCCAGCTGGGAGAAGGCCACGGGGTAGACCGAGGACCAGATGGAGGGATTATATCTCCACACTGGCCTGAGAACGCTTTGAGATCCCCCAATCAGAGCTAGTGGATGTTGCAAGGGAAAGGAAAGCTTGGAGGTCCCGGCTGAAACCTGCTACCTCTGCGACCCGACACTGGATAAGCGGTTGACAATGGATGGATGGATGGATGGATGGATTTTGGGGGCTATTGGGGAACATATTTTGAGAATATCATTCTCTCAAATAGATACAAAAATATAGTGATGTAATCACCCATTAAGATTCAGCACTTAGAAGATTAACTATACTGTATTTGTGTTCATATAAGGACTCTTCAAGCTCCGGTTTATCTGTGGTCGCCATAACTATGAGGCTATACTGTAATAAATTACCGGCAAGCTCTGAAATAAAATGAGGGAAACTATTGAATTTTGAATTAAATTCCGCATACACAAAAGTTCCTGACACCTCTGCCGTGGGTTCAAACCCACATGCTCTGGCTTGTTAATTCCTGAAGTGTGCATTCTACTCTCAAGGTACCCCATGCCTGCCCTAGGATAAGCTGGCAACATGCCCTGGGTACTTTGTCTACCTTCCGCCCAGTGGGTACTGGAATAGGCACCAGCAGATCCACGATCTGACTTCAGAAAAGCCGTCAACTAGGACATGACATGACAAAAGTTCCGCATATGTAGTAGCACTGTATTCATGTGTGGCAAACCAAAGATGAATCATGAAAAATTTCCTGTTCCATTACATCCCTAATATAAACTATACATGGGTGTTTTGATTTAATCATATCATCAGTGTTGTCTCTGTGTATTGAACAAGGGAGTCAAATACACTAAAGATTTAGAAACCTTAACCCCTGGGGCCGTGGCAGCTCAGTGGTTAGAGCACTCACTTTGGGAACTGATGAGTCAGAGGCAGTGGGCTCGAGTCCACTGCGGGGCATCAGGAAGAGCATCCGGCCTTAATACCCCCAAGCTCCATTGTGTCCACCCCCTCAATGTGAGGACTAATCGGGTCAAGTAAAATTGGCCTCTCTAGGAACCTTAACCCCTGAATATATCTCTACTTCCACTTCCAACCAACGCCCACCAAAAATGTATGAGTTTAGGGGGCAAAATTCAACATGGTTATGTGTCCCAGTGGCTAGTGCCCAAACCCTGTTATAGGCAACACCACAGACCCTATCTGAACCAGGAAACCCCCTGATGACATAACGGTAAATAACTTCTGTGTACTCCTTCTTTGTTATCGGACACCTTTCTTTGTTTATGGTGCTTATGTGTAAACCAGAGCACCAAGCTTCTAATAGGTGTGAGGGACAATGGTGAATAAACCTACTTCTGATTTTTAAAAGATCCCATGAAAGGGCATTTGGAGATCTGAAAACTGAGGTAAATCCGAATAAAACCGAATTGTCAGGTGAGATTTTGTGAGGGGAGAGAGCTTGAATAAACTGACAGCCAATAATGGTCAGATGTTTTTTCACAAATGCATTTGAATGGTAAAGGCTAGTTTCATGTTGGTACCAGAGGATCCTTCATCTTTATGAAATATTGCTCAAATTCACAGGACATACATTTAAAGTACATAATTGAATGACATAACTAAAAATTTCAGCAGAAAAATATTCTTGAACACAAAAATGTTTTTCTTCTTCTAGAATTGTCAAATAGAAGTGACCGCATAGATAAAAGAAATAACAGGAATGGAGTTATGGTTTTCATTTCATGGGATCTTTAATGAGTTTGATATTTCCTGAACGGAGCCATTTCCTGTGAACATTCAATATTTGGTGTATCAACTGAATGGCGTTTATATTCCCATTTTCATACACAATGCAGCTTGTTTGCAAACCAGGAAGTGAATTTTCACATTCACCAGTTACACAACATTTAAGCAGCATTTCAGAGATGTATATAAAGCTGCTCAGTATTATGGCTGCTAAAGGAGTTGCATTCCTACAGGACAGACAGACAACTGAACAGACAGTTGGAGATAGTTTAAGATTGTGATTATTTCTATTTGAAGAGCTCCTACCTTTACAGGCTGGATACCTTAAAATAATTGAAAAACACTTTCATATTGAGACCCATACTGACGGAGTGCTATATCTACTGCCAAAGCTGCAGTGTTATTTTAATATTCATTTTTCTTATCCACACAATCAGTAGGTGCACAAGTCCGGTCATCAATGGGAAGTCTACCTTGGATAAATTCCCCAAATCCCACACTAAAACAAAACAAAACATTTGATTTAATCACTGCATAAACCATATCACATATTTGGTGTTTTCCGGCATAACAATACTTTTTTTTCCTGTATTGTTCAGAAATACATAAATGAATCGGAAATAAAAACTAAATGACATTTTGTTTTGTGGTGGCAGGAGGGAACCAAAAAAAGAGGTCCTTTATTATGAGTCATGATTAGTCCCCATGTTGTAAGGGTGGACACAGACCCAGATGGAATGTGGGGGGATTAAAACCCAGATGCCTTTCCTGACGCCCCACAGTGGGATCAAACCTGCAATGCTTTGTTTGTCTGATCCCACACCATATTCTCTACCACTGAGCTACAGCCGAAGAATATTGTTTATGCATCCAAACAGAAATCATATTATAAACCAAAAAGCTTAAACATATGATGATTGTCTAAAGCTCTTTCATGCCAGGTACAAAGGGGAGTTAGAAATCAAGATAAAGAGAAACCTTTTAGAAGATATCGCTTCTCCCAGCAAAATCGGGTAAGAATTAGCTTGGTTAGGTTTACAAAATTATATATGTGTGTGTGTGTGTGTGTGTGTTTTACAAAAGTTATGGAAATTTGTTGCCTAGAATGTTCCCCAAACAGTGAAGTGTTAAAAATCGAGCTTAACTGCCAGATGATGTCATGTTAGAAAATGGACAAAACTTCATCTTATTTTAAAAGAAAAAAATTACATCACTGTTATACAGAATCTAAATTCTGCTATCATTAGAAACATACAAGAACATTTTGACACCGATGCAAATGATCAGGGGAACTGTCCTATAAATCTAAGAATTGTCAGAGTAGACCTGGTATGTCACTTGCAAAAATGTGCAGGAAGCCTAAGGTGGGAAGTGATACGGTATGATATTACCTTCCCCAAACAAACTTCTCATGTCATATTGGAACAATAACGTTTTCAACATGCATGTTTTCACATACTGACTCAAGGCCTTGGAAACTGTGATACTTGGACAAGATAAACATTTAAGAAAAGTTAAATAAATGTGTACATAAGGGATTCTCCAGAGAGCAAAATTCTTGATTTTTATTTGTACAGAAACATAATTTCACACTGCTTGAACACCCCCCCCCTCAAAAAAAAAGATCCAGAGTGTTTCTGTGTTATTCTATTAACTTCAGACTTAAAGTTACCTAAAATTCTTTAAAACTATGCATGATTAGACTGTGTGACATCACCAATCCTTTGATATGAAAAGGGGACACTCTTAGCCAGGTGAATTACCTTTATACATGACATTAAGTCACCAGTACAAATACAAAAATATGATGCTGCCTTCCCCTTGCAGATTTCCCAGGTACGTCACTTCCTCTTATAATATTTACAACCTCTACAACTGAGAGCCAACAGCTCATTTTTCTTGTTCCCCATCCATGAGTCTTTTAACAATTCAATTATAACAGGTTTGCCAACATTGAAAGTCAAACTGATGAGCAAGAGGCAGCAGGTTCGAATCCACTGTGGAGCATCAGAAAGGTTATCTGCCCTTAATCCCCCAAAGTTTAATCTAAGTCTGTGTCCATCCTCACAACATAAAGAGTGATTGTGACACGTAAAATAGGGTGTGTGTGTGTGTGTGTGTCTGTGTGTGTGTGTGTATGTGTGTGTGTGCCAACATTGAAAGTCACCTGCCACCTGCACACACTTCCTGGTTCAATCGGTTTGCACATTATTGTGTGCACATGGCTGTTAAGATGTAGACTGGGGATGCATATTAAACTTTACACTTTATTGATAATGGGACCAGATGGTTTCACAGGATTTTTCTCTACAAGTATAGTCTGATTACCTATGCCAGGCATCAAAGAGGTCATTGTGATTTATAGACAACGTTATGATACTTTGGCAGGAAATGGTGATGTTGGCCGGAGAGTATTTTTAGAATGTATTATATCACACTTAAGCTTTAACCAGTATCATGATACAAAAATGCCTCAGGTCCACCTCATCTCCATGTGTCAACCATAACCCTAAACAGAGGGCTTTCACCCAGCATCTCCTTACCTACACAGGCACTACCTCTTTTGGAAGAAGTGGCTTTATTCATTTATCATTGTACATTAATACGACAAAATGTGTTCTCTGCATTTAACCCATCCTATTGTGTAGGAGCAGTGAGCAGCTGCACCGCCTGGTGACCAACTCCAGTTCTTTATCCTATTGCCTTGGTCAGGGGCACAGGCAATATCAACCCTAACACACATATCTTTATGATGGTGGGAAGAAACTGGAGCAAGACGGAGACAAGACAACATACAAACACCACACAGAAAGATCCTGGGATGGGATTTGAACCCAGGACCTTCTGTGTTGCTGTGAGGCAACAGTGCTGACTGCTGCACCAACCCCAGAGTCGCAGCCAGGCTCACCCAGTTAAAGAATAATAATGGATAATTTCCTCCAAAATACAGGAATTACATTTTACTATTCATCCAATTGCTTTGTTTGAATGAGAGGGCTAAGTTTTGTAACAATTCAGAGCTCAGGTGAATGGGCTGGACTCAAATGAATACTGCCATGCCTTTAGCAAGGCCATCAATGCACCTGTTTTCTAACCACAGTGGCTCCTTGTTGACCAGGACTATTGTCTTCCTTAGTGTTTTTGTGGCTGATACTATGGTGTTACGCTGGCCAGTGTGTGACATTGGTTATTGTAATGTGATTGTTTCCCTATAGTAAAAACTATTTTGTCAATAAGATGTGTGTGTGTGTGTGTGGCTTGTGTGTGGCTATAGCCAGTCGGGCCACTGACAAATGCAATTCTAGATACGCCATCGGTACAACTGTTAGTATTTTGCTTGCATTGATTTTGATGCATTTTGTGTTTCAAGTTTTCACTTTAGAAAAGCTGACAGAATCATTTACTCATGAAGGAAAAATGTAAAGGAATTGGTTTTATAGACATCAGTGCAGAGACATAGAGAGAAAAATGGTGACTACTTCAACACAATGACCAGGACCACAAGTTTAAATCAAACTATGGGACTTGAGTCTTGACAACGTCTCTGACTAATCAGATATTGGATGGTGCAATGTGTGGGTATTTTGTTCAAGTTGATATATTTAGCTTATACTCCGGACAATACTTCCTTACATTACTTTCTCTGCTCTGCCTGACTTTAAGTAACAGTGAGGCTCTTATGCTATATTTGGTCTTCCTCATTGTTTAAACATTTCCCCATGCAAGAAAAGCAATGTGCAGACCCACAAATAATGGGCTGCGAAATCCACAGTTCAGTAAGAAGTCAAACTAGCTGGTTATATAATAGGAAGGTGGGTAACTTTTTAGCGGACATCTCTGTTTTGGTTTTCATGTGGCTTCTGTCCTTCTGCTTTCCTACAGTCACAACTTCCTCCCTCACGTAAATACCAGCAATTCACCAACTGGGGAATTTCTCTGGTCAAAGTATCAGAACTCCAACCAAGTTCCCTACGATTGTTTTGGCACGATGACGAGGAGAGAGAGTATCGTTCATGATGGAAGAAGGTTAAGTCAGACTTTCATCTGTCCTCTCTCAATATAAGCATCAGCCAGCGTCCACACGTCCATGATTCACCAAGCTGGCATGGACACCCTCTATTTTTACAACAACATGGTGTAGATACTGTTTTGGCTACACATAAAAGACACATTTTATGTCCATGTCCAAAGGGAATAAGCTGGAGTCATCCACCACCGTTTTTGGTAGGCCAAGTCACAACAACATGCTAAAAGTCAAGACGGTGCTAGAAATGCAGCTTTCCACACTGTCAGTGGCAAGTGTCTTAAAACGTCCAAAACAACATGACATAACGTTATGCAGGAGCCACGCTTGTGAGGAGGCCTTGTCTAAAAAGAAATAAAAGGATAACCATACCTACAGACAGACACAGACAGTATGGATTTCAAACTCACCTAAAAGTAGTAGTCTGTGTGTTGCTCTGTATATCTGTTTGTCCTTCTGGAGCTGCTTTTCAATCTTCTTGTTAGCTTCTCTTTG
>OMLC01098045.1:0-10593 GCA_900302585.1 Regalecus glesne
ACAAGGCAGTGAGTGAATACAGAGCAGGGTGAACTATGATCTTCAAGTCAGGGAAGAAGGAGCTTTATTTTTTATTTTTTCTCATTCTATCCATATTTGAGCAGCGCAGCTCGGGAGGCAGGGCGGTCGTCTAGTACTCAGAAGATTGGTGGTCGGATCCCTGGCTCCTTTAGAAAGCATGTCGGAAGTCTCCTTCAGCAAGACACTGAACCTCTAACTGCTCGGAACAACAGATGAAAAATGTCCCTGGTGACTAAATCTGGTGTCTTCACATTCTAAATGCTCATTAATAATAATTGAAAAATCCCCTTATTGTGTCCTCGGCATTTAACCCATCCTACTGTAGAGGAGCAGTGAGGAGCAGTGAGGAGCAGTGAGGAGGCGCAGGGCGGTGGGGCAGTTTGGGAGTTCAGTGTCTTGCTCAAGGACACTTTGACACACTTTCTGCAGGGACTTGAGATCGAACCACCAATACCACCGTCCTGCCTCCTGGGCTATTAGACAACCAACTAATCAACATGGGCTCTAATTTCAGAAAACACAAACCACAGAAACCTTCATTGACGTGTTCTCCTCATTGAAAGACACAATATCCTATGGATTAACACCAGTTCGATCCTATTTGATCAGACCTGCGTGTCAGCCTGAAAAAAGAGTAAGCGACAGTTTGCAGGTAAGAAGATGGAGAAACCGCATTTAGGTGCATTTACCCTCCACCCACCACTGTTTCAGTCTGAGCTCACCGGTCCACGGCTGTCACATTCCCTCAGGAGGGGAAGGTGTTCAGATAACTTACTGAGTTAAACTGCAAATGACTGTAGAGGGATCAGAATCCAGCTGCTGGGACTACACATGCTTTTACTCTTGCAAGGAATTTATCTGGCCTTGCCAGGAATCACAGTTTACTTCATCTCCATAAATGCATGGATACATACATACATGGAAAAATATACAATCAACGTATTAACATAGCAGGATAAGACATCCATCTTAACCCATGGATGATTGAAAAGGTGCAGAAGCTGTCTCGTTACTGTAGGGCGACCACACTGTTCACAGTCAGCAAAGTGCTATAGTCAGTCACATACACTGCCTCCAAAATCATTGGACCTTGACAGCAAAGCGCTACTTAAAAGCACACAACCCCCGAGCATCTCATCAACCCATTCTTCACTTTACTGCCCCCTGGTTATAGATACAGCTCAATAGCCTGGAAACAAGTCCAGGAAGTTCTGCCCAGTCTGCCATGGCAGCTATAGATAAAGTACCCCGGCCAATGTCCTTGTCCGTGCACGCCCATGGCCCATCAAAGGTCATGCATATGTGGTATCTCGAAGCACTTGTGTGTGTGTTTATATGAACACACACACACACACACACACACACACACACACACACACACACACACACACACACACACACACACATATATATGTATATGTCAATTTTAAAAGTCATAGTTTGTCCCCACATTGTGCAGGTAGACATGGACTTAGATGGAGCTTGGGGTATTCAGGCCATATGCCCTTCCTGACCCCCTATGGTGGGCTGAAACCCACAGCCTCTGCCTCATCAGTTCCTGAAGCACACTCTTTATCACTGAGTTACCATGGCCCCAACTTTCTGTCTATCAATCTATGGATCTATCTATGGTAAAATGGTAAACCTGTCATCTGAATGGAGAGGTGCTAATTGTGCAATGCCACAATATTGCACAAAGTGATATTGCGTGGCATTGCCGTGGCATGCTCTCGACAACAAGGTGATCCGTTTTTTTTCCTTGTTCATCACAACTGAAGTTAAAATAAGGCTCTAACCTGTGGCTCCATCAGGAGACATTTTGTACGCGCTTCCAGCCGTCTCTTTCGTTTGCACCCGCTATAGAAAGAGATCTCTTCCTGTGCTGAAAGATCATGCTCATCAATTTTCCTGCTTTGACTATTCCAAGATAACCAATACCCGCTGGCCTGTGTGTGTGTGTGTGTTTCAGCTTAGAGTAATTAAATAGTGATTATGGAGGACAGCCTACCCTGCCACACTCAGCCACTGTACATCACAGGGTGATGAATTTTGAATGAAAATAAGAGTTGGGATGAATTTCTCCCACTGTAAGTCATCAATTATACATGACTCTATTCCCTCAGAGGAAATCTACCTGTTTCAATAGACGCCGTGACAATTTTATCCCCCGGGGTGCCTTGTATGTGTGTGGGTGTGCAAGTGTATGCATGCATGAATTAGTTTGTGCATACTTTCTTTGTATGCATTGCCCTGGGTGTATGGGTGCATGTATTTTATGTGTGTGGGTGTGCGTGCAGCCCGCTGTGCCTGGAGTGCTTATCTGCTGCAGTGTTAAGACATGCATAGTAATGAGCACAATCGAACTCCATACATACAGTTATTCTTAGTTTCTTATTCTTAGGTTTTAATGCATCTTTATTTCGTTTCTGCTTTGTGTTTTCAAATCGCCATGTCCGTGTCAGTGTTTGGTTGCACCGCTTTTCCTCCCATGTTCCCCCCATTCTCCCACTCAGAGAATGGCCTTTGTCTGGACATTTTCACAGGCATGCAGGAAGCAGGGGGAGAGGAAACAAAAAGGGAGGTCTTTTCAAACCTTCGTGGCATAGACTTTTTTTTTGTGCATTTTATGTAACATGGTGGGAACAAACATAATAATGAAAATAATAATGATGATGATCACGATGATGATATTAATAATATTATTACTACTACTACTAATAATAATAACAATAAAAACACTAGCAGCAATCCTTGCCGTGGAACTACCAGAACTTTATAATATTTACACCACTCGCTGCACAAGGAAAGCCCAAATCTCATTAAGTCCCCCAGCCACCCTGCTCATGTTCTTTTCTTGCTCATTCCATCTAAAAAATGTTACCGGAGGATCAAATCACACATCGCCCATCTCGGTAATAGATTCTTTCCACAGGGAGTCAGGTTGCTGAGCAGCAGATGCACCCATATGCACTTTCCATCACTAAGTCCCTGTGTACTTTTCTATATCATGTATGAAATGAATGTGTGGTTGATGTTTTTTCATTTCCTTTGGGTTCTTGTATCTTTTGTCCTACTGTTATGGCAGACAGAGCCAAAGCTCAAGAATTTCATTGTAATCTATACCTGGGGTTGCGGTAGCTCAGCTGCAGTGCGCACACCTACATGTCAGGTCGCATTGGTCCCACCATCGGGCATCAGGACGAGCATCCGGCTTTAATCCCCCATCCTTGGTAGACGTGAGGCATAAATTGTAAAGCACTTTGAGTGGTCGTCAGACTAGAAAAGCACATTAAAAAAATGTATCATTTAGGAATTCACATGAACTTGAACTTGTCGGGCGAATCGGCCCTCTTCAGCGAGGTGGCTCGATTAGCTCAGGTCATTTACTACCACGTCTGGCTTTTATAATTCAGCAAAATTCAGCAATGCTGTGACCTATGGCTGCTATGTGTAATGTGTCTGGATTAGTCCTCGTGTTGTGACGATGGGCACAGATTTAGATAAAGCTTGGGAGATTAAAGCCGGATGCCCTTTCTGATGAACCACAGTGGGTTTGAACCCACAACATCTGGCTGGTAAGTCCCCGAAACGCATGCTCTTCAGCCTTATGATTTCCAAAATACCATAGTTTTACACTGTGTTCAGTAAGAACATTTTAAATAACCTAAAAACATCCAACACTTCTACACGTCCATCCATCCATCCATCCATCCATCCATCGTCAACCGCTTATCCGAAATGGGGTCGCGGGGAAACAACTGGAGCCTATCTCCGTTCTCATTGGGTGAGAGGCGGGGTACACCCTACATAGTTCGCCAGTCTATCACAGGGCAGAGCAGTTAGGGGAACAGTGTCTTGCTCAAGGACACCTCGACACGCTTCTCTGCAGGACCGGGGATCGAACCTGCAACCTTCCAATCGCCAGGTGACCGCTCTACCCACTGAGCCATGGCGCCCCTGTAAAAAAAAACGTGTGTACTGAAAATGTTGTCTACATTGAACGAGGTTTAGTATGTTGGTGACCCAGTCCATCATTCAAGCCTCACCATGCCTTGCTCTTGATTTTATTACCAAAGTGAAATGTGTCTGGATCGTATGTGATAAACATGATTTAGGATCACTCTATTATTCTGCCTTTTATTCTTAAGGGACCATGTGCAGCTTTTTATATTAATGTCACCATCCAATGCATTGCACCAGATTATAGCTTCAAGCTAATTCGCATCTGCAATCCCCACACGCCTTTTTTTTGATGGTGGGGGAAACTGGAGCAACCGGAAGAAACCCACACAGACACAGGGAGAACATGCACATTCCACACAGAAAGGACCTGGGACAGGATTCGAACCCAGGACCTACTTGCTGTGAGGCAACCATGCTAACATCGTGTCACTATTTCAACAGTCTTGTATTAATTTGCAATTATTAAAAAACGACAACAATAATAATAATAATTAAAAAATCACTTCTCAGATTGAAGCCTGCTCGTCCAGAGCCAACATCACTATTCTACACATCACATGCACACACTCTTCATGAAAAGCCACAACAGCTGGAAGACACAGGCAGGCACGATGAGGCTGTTTTGGGATATAGGTAGATGGCACGTGACAATGAAGGTCATGGACACAGAAACAATGCCTCATTCATAACTCGTTCCTCCGTACAAATGATGTCTTGGACATCCATGGAATTATTCATCCCCGGGCTCTATCTCAGAGAGGCTATGTAACCCTGGACTGTAGGCACCAATTGGCCATCACGGATGTCTTTGCAGGCTGGGTGATGGCTTGTTGCAAGGAGCAGACAAGAGATGTTAGGGGGGAGGAATTACAAATAGGCATCGAGCCCTTGCTGCTGACTGTCAGACAACCCTGAGAGCAGAAAATGATACTATGGGAGAGGGAAAACTAATTTGTTTGTACGAACGATTGATGTATGAGGCCCATTCCTCATCCTAATCATCCACATCCTTTCCTCAATAACAACCCAAAATTGCTGAAACAACAAAACAAAGTCGACTCCTGCTCCTTAGCTCAGTGGCTCGGTGTGCTTTAGGAGCGGGCAAGCCAGATGCTGCAGGTTCGAACCCGCTGCGGGGCATCAGGAAGGGCCTCCCCAAAGCTCCAACTGAGTCCTCCCCGACAACATGGGGACTCATCGTGAGATGCAAAGACAGATCTCTCAGTGCACATGTATGTATATGTACACACACACACACACACACACGCACACACACACACAGATATGGGCATTCATGAAACATTGAACACCCATTCTCAAACAAACAGAAAGACATTTACGACAGATTTGCTCTCGCCGTGTTCTGCAAGCAGCCGGAGGACGATGAATACTTCATCAGACAGGCACCATAATGCAGCCACGTCCGGCCAAATCAGAAATCCGCTCTCTTCAATATTCCACCGTGGAAAAATATGCATTTTTCTGCGATTATCAATTGGTAATAAATCAGCGAAGGTGGCCGTTGAAGCCTTCAGTGTTCCGTGTGGAGATCATTGAGATAAGAGGTGCTCTCGTATATATGTCTGTGCACTCTTCTGCAGGCTCTCCAACATGCAGCTCATATTCACAAGCATCCATCAGAGTCTCAAAGGGTCAGAGACGAGCGGCGCTTGCCCACACCCGAGCTCTCACGAGCACACACCCACACAACATTGTTACTGTCTCGTGTTTGCAGTTTCATCTCCCCGCCATGTCGTCGCATGACAACCTCTGAAGGCTGCATGAGAACCACGAGAGGCCGACGTGGAGATGAACAACCGGAGGAAGAGCTCCCTGTGAGTGCCTGTACCTGAGGGACGGGGCTCCTTGTAGTTCAACATGAGACGTGTGCTCGGCAACACAGGTTGTCAGACCTCTACCTATATGTGAAGAATCTAGAAGAAGCTTTATTTAGGCCTCCTCGTACACACACACACACACACACACACACGGCAAAATATGTTCTCTGCATTTAATCCATTCTATTGTATGGGAGTAGTGAGCACCTGGACCCAGGGAGCAGTTAGGGGTTCCGTGTCTTGCTCAAGGACACTTCAACACACATTCTGCAGTGGCGGGTATTGAACCAGCAATCCTCTAATTACTAGATGACCGCCCTACTTCCCGGAGAGTGCTGCCCTGATGCATATGAATATCTGTGTGTGTGTCCGTGAGCGTGTATGTCTGAGAGGGCCTTGCAAGAGCCCATAATCGGAGCATGATTGACGACCCTGTTCCTCACATTTTGTTCTGCCCTGCTAATTTCCCAGCCACAGCTATCAGAGGGCAGAGAGGAGGGATAATGAATGCAAGCCAATTCCGCCACATTTGCATGTCTATTCTAATTCAGACAACAAATCTGTACCTAAAAGCGTGTTGAGCTCGAGGGGCGGATTTGAGCTCTTAGGATGGAACGGAGTCATTACCGCAGAGTTTCAGACGACGCCCTTCAGAAATGCACATTTCAGGATGGATGAAAAGCATTCCTCCTTTCCCTCACTTGTTAGCCAGTTCCCCGTTCTGCTCCATCTCTGGCGAGGGTGGCCAAGGGCGCCTGCCATTACTGAAGGTACTCATTTATTACCCTGGTGGTCGGACACAAAAAAAACCCCAACAACCTCCGATGCCACAACATTGAGGTCCGTGCACATCAGTGGGGAAGCACACGTGTGCACAACCGTGCACAAGCATACACATGCATGGGGCAGTGAGAATGGGATGGGTTATGATCATGAACAAGGGCGAGCCTCTTCGAGTTATTCATCAGAGGTGTACCACCTACAAAGCACCGACTCAGACACACACACACACACACACACACACACACACTCACACACTTACCAGGGTGTTTTATTTTAGACTGTCAACAGAAGTCCTGCATGCCCGGGCCCTCTGCAGCCGTCTCTGTCAGCCTGAGCCATCTAAATAGATATTCCAGCCTGGGATTGAACTCATCTCCAGCAGACCTGTGTATTATGAGGCAACGGGGCTGGGGGGAGGAGACACAAGAAAGAAGATGTAAAATAATTCTGGCATATCACTGGTCAAGAAGCTCCGTGAATCGATTTTACTGCCTACTTGATGGAGCTCTGTGGTTGTGCCAATGGGAGGAAATCAATGAACACATGCACGGACACATTGCATATGCTGATTTACAGGGTATCGTGCTAACTCGTGAATAACTTATTAGAACACCTCCGGGATGAAACATGGGAGGCAGGCTGAGCAGTTCAGCTCAGGGGTTTATAATTCTATCTTCATCTTATATCCGTCTGTAATGGAGTCTCCCAGCCTGAGAACTTCACACCAGTGTAGTTGTACCATTGGAGTGACGGTAAACCTCCTGAATCTTATTGTGGTACATGCCCTGCACCGCTGGGCCACTAGCTACACCCTGCACGGCACTCTGCAGCCGTAATTGGTATTTGTTCTCCTTTTCATTGTGTACTGCATAAAGAGCTGAGTGTGTGTTTGACAAGATGGAGTCCCACTGAGTCGTTCTTCTCACCGAGAGTCAAGACCCCATGGAAACATCAGAAGTACAGCTTGAGCAATAATCTAATTGGAAAATAAGGTTTTCTAGAATCCTGTAGAAAAGAGCCTCGTAGGACAAATAATGAACCTGCATGTCGGCTAAAAGGACCGTAAGAAAAATGGCTGAGTGCTTTGTTGTGAGGTGTTTCGGCTTTGACCTTTGAAAGCGTGACAAGGCTGCTCCCTCTCCTCTTTTACACCTGTACTATTTATCAGTTGCTAGCACCGGCAGGCAGTTTCCACTGTGATTCTTCAAGGCAAGCAGTCACATCCAGTGTGCTGAAGACCACCCACCTCTGCAGGCATTTGTTGTTCACGGTCATCCTGATGACGAGCGATGTTGCAGGTGAGGTCGCCATTTTGTTCGAGCGTATCTTAGAGACACAAGCGTCTCGAGCTTTGTGTTTTTCTCTCCCGTTGGATCATTTCCTTCCACTTTGGGATCTGAGCCCAAGATGGTGCGTCGGAACAAAACGCCATCCACTGGAGAGTTTGTTCATCTCTCCTGCAACCAGTCCAAGAAGAACATTATATAAATTCATTGGAACTAAATCGATTTCTGATTTCCACTTGTTTCGAAAGGAATGAGGGCAGGAGAAACGTAACCTCAGAATCTCACCATGTCAGTCATGCAGAGCTCAACAGTTCTGATTTCGTCCGTGGTGACCAGGGGCTCTACGCCTGCACAAGTGGGCGCTGACATACGAGGCGTCAGGATCACTGCAGGGAATCTGACTACGAAAGAGAGCAGTGAAGCCAAGTAAACCTCATTTGATCCACTCTATATCTGTAAGGGGACTTCTTCATGGACACAAACAACAGAACAAGTGTTGATTCCTGTCTTTTAGTATTTTGGTCAGATATTGGCCTAGGCAGAATACAGTAATTGCTTCAGGTCTAAAAGCCCAGCAGAGAGCAGCAAAGGCTTAATGAAACCCTGTCTTGTAGAGGGTGTACGGGGACGTGACAGAAAGGCACAGTGTAATTGCAGGCCTCCCTCGTGTGTGTAGATATAATCCAAGGACGTGCACAAGTACAGGTTATTGGTGCCCAGGCAACAGGCCATTTGCCCTCTTTTTGCTGAGCTGCCCCTCGAAATGCAAATCTAAGTTTGCTGGACCATTTGCGGCTACGTAATTCACTTGGCCGATGGAAAGTCACATGATCACGGATGCAGGCCCTGATTGGCTGACTGATTGGATAGGGGGTGCCCTTTTTCTAGGTTAGAGTAACAGCTCCCATGAAATATCTGTGCACGTTAGTGGCATAATCTGTATTGAGAACAATACAATGGCCCAAACGCCTGGTGCTGTAAATTGTAGACTCCTTGAATTAAACAAGCCCCACATGAATACCTGATATCCTCTACATGCTCTAATCTATTTTAACCTTTAAATCATCGCGAGGTTGACATCCTGATTCCTGCTAATGGTGCAAACGTAGGAATCTCAGTGAGACTCAGTCTCTGCAGAAAAGTCAGGAAGTAGAATCCCGGTCAGGACCACGACCTCCAACACAGAGAAGCAGAGAAGGAGGTCAGCAGGCTGAGGTTCATCAACAGTGCTCAAATGTTCACATGTTTTAGTTTCAGCTATGCCAGACTACACTCTTTGTAACATTCAGAATTGACACAGCTTTCAGTTCCCCTCTTGTTCCCAAACAGAATATCACTATCTTCATACAATCCTGAAATGAGGCATAATCTGTCAATCCTGAATATGTACTGATCATAAGGAGATGGATTCCCTTATCATGCTGCAAAACAATAAAGAAACATGGTTGCAAGAGACAAATCAGATTCACGGTCCATCCAACCAGTCAACTTTGGCATATTATTAGTATGGAGAAACACCTGTTGTGTCGACCTTGTTTGCACTTTGCAGACCCAAGAACTGAGCACCAGGATCACTGAGCTCACAAATAGACCGGATCCCACCAACACACAGAGATCAGTGTCCAATTAGAGTCAGGTGCTTCTTTTTCTGTGAATGAATAATCAAAATGTATTATTCAGGCATACCCTATCTCAGACATATAGCAATAGATTTTCATGTTTATATGACTAGGAGTTATAAAGGGCTTTATTTTGAGGTCAACAGTGAAGAGGGGGAGCGTAACCACCCTGTCACCACGTAGGTGCTTTGACATATTCTCGAAGTGAGATACAAGACAACTTGTTCCTGTGACAGATGTATTATGGGACCTGTAAAGTTCAGCCACAAACTCACTAGTCATCACAAAGATGTAATTTATTCATGTCTGTGCCTCAGATCCGTTTCCTAACAGGGTGGCAAGACAGCAGATCCTGGCTGACACGGGGCGGATGGTCTGTTTACACCTCTGCTGTTGTTTGTACTGTGCAGGTCGTGACAGATAATGGTAGTCAAATGGGCTGAGCTGATGCTCAGGACAAAATAAAAAATAAAAATGAGCAAAGTGACTGCTGTGACTGAGGCTCAAACCGTTCCCTCGGACTGCTCAATAAGAAAACAACAAAATGGCTGATGCAAAGGCAAGCCTTGTAAATTCCAAATAAAACTTTTACAATCTGTTTAAAGCTTGAGGCTGCAACCTTGATGAATATTCAATTTGGCTTTGGTTTTTGTTTTGTCTTTTCTTTGCATGGAAGGAAACTTTTGCTCAGATGAACTCCTCCATGAGCACATGATCAAATGACAACTAGTAATGCTCATGCATATAACAGGAGGGGTCTCAACATCTTTGACGGACAGCTCCCAGTTCTGCTCCCAGACACCAGAGGTGGTGGCTGTTTTACAAATAGAGTTAACTTTGAATGAGAGACATGTACCTCTTTGATGACCATCATCCATCAACACTTCAATCCATCGTCAGTCACTTATTTATTATCGGCCATGGGGTCATGATGGGGCCTATCGCAGCGTTTGATTTCTTGCTCAATAACATTTGACACATTCTTCATATAATGAGAATTATCCTAGTGGCTGAATCTGGCATATTTGTATTATAGATGTTCATTAATTTGATTGCTGCCTATAAAAGGTGATGATCATTATT
>OMLC01098046.1:0-14551 GCA_900302585.1 Regalecus glesne
CATGACATCCGCTGAAGAGGTGGTCAGATCTGATGTCCACAAGGCCGTCTCCTACAGCAGCCACCAGCTTACTCGCCCCTGCATCTCCACCACGGCAGTGCGTCATGAGAGCAGAGCTCCGCAGAAGCCGTGACCTCTCCAGACAGGTCACACTCAGACCTCTGTGTCCACCGCTTCCTCTGCAGCACTGCTGTGGCTCACTGGCCGAGTCAGTCAGTCAGCCGTCTCCCGGGGAGATGGTCATTAGCCAAGGCTGGTAGGTGGGAAGAGAACATGATGCTTCATAGGCCAAGTGGCATCAGAGAGAGGAATGGGATCCATCTCTATCTCCGTCTGGGATCCTGACAGCTCTGGCTTTAGTCTGCACCCGGACCTCCTACACACACGGCTCACTGTTTACTGCCCCCTGCCTCTCTCTCTTCCCACTGCACATCCATCATCTCTGCAGGACCACACGCACAAGCACGGAGAACGCACACGGACACACGCAAATATGTACAGTGATTCACCTACACGACACCAGCACAAGCCAGACCCCCGGAGGCCAGCGAGGGAAGCACGCACACCAAGAGACGCGGCCCTGAACACACGGATGCGAGTCCAGAAACAGACCCACAAACTAAACCAGCGAGCACCAGCTCGCTCTGCTCTGTGTCGTTAAGCTCCCTCACTCCAACTGTGTTGAAGGAGATGGATTGCTACACATTCCACACGCCACTTCCTGTAATAAAAACGTTTTAGGGGATTCGCTCTTGACGCACAGATGCCAGCCGCTGATAGTTTGGACAGCGGGGAGTTGAGCCTGTTCACGGCAGCACAGTGTCGCTCACAGACCGTCCGGGTTGTGTGGAATAAGCTGCCGTTCGCCACTGTGGAGGATTCACTGGCTGGATGACCTCTGGCAGGAGCCCCTGTCAGACACTGGACCCTGATAGAAACAGGCCTCACTAATAATCCATTATGGGGGGGGGTGGCTCAGCGGTAGAGCCTGAACTCCGGGAACTGATGGCTGAGAGGCAGCGGGCCCGAACCCCCCGCGGGGCATCAGGAAGGTCATCCGGCCTTAATCCCATTTCTCCATGTCAGCCAGTGTCCAGCCCACAACATGAGGGCCATGTGGGAAACAGACCCGTCTCACATTTAAGGAGTAGTTGTGGTGTTGCTGTCTTTCCCGGTGGTAGTGTGAAGGTAGACACGGAAGAACAGTTGTTTTGACAGCTAAACTGAAGTGTTTGCTTCACAGTGACTCCTGCTGGCAGCTACTTGTACTGCATGCTGTATGAGGAGGTGCGGAAGGAAACAACCATAACCGACCACAGAGGGGCTTCTGATATCTTCTGAAATCCCCTCTGGAATCGGCTGCAGTGGAGTTACTATGGTGTTAGCTGTGGCTGGGTTGTGGGGGGATTTTCTTTTGTTCCATAAGAAGGTCGTAGTGAAGATGAAGATGCTGTCTGTGAAGATGAAACCTGTCCATGGGCTACAGGAGCTGTGAGCACTAGATAAGGACAGGCTTGAAAATCCAAACCACCAAACTGCTCCTCTGAGCTTGACCCCAGCGGACGCTCCTGTGCACATGGGTGCTAGGAGTCAACCCTCCGCCCTCGGTGGGAGAAAACAGATTGTTCAGGTCCCCTCCACGAGCAGGATGGACCCCCACCACCACCATCACCTCCCATCCATTATCTCCCTGGTCATCTCTATTCATCATCGGTCAGTGACTACAGCGTCCAGGCCCTCATCCCAACCTGGACCCGGACTCGGACCATCAACCTACCTTCCCCTCTTAAGGTGTGGGCGGCGTAGCTCAGGCGACAGTGTGATCCTGAACCCTCAACTGAGTAAGACAACAGAAGAAAAGCAGCCGTAGCCACATCTGGAGTATTTACATTCTAAAAGTCCATTAATATGCACTGTTCACATGAAGAAGATTATTAATAGAAGTATTATTATTACTGTTATGATTAATAATAATAATGATGTTATTACTATTATCATTACCGTTTTATCTTCTGTAATTCGATCAGCATTCTGCTATCCTCTCAGTGTCGTATCCTGTGAATGGTGTCTTGTTCTGTGTTCACGTCATCCGTTGCACGGCTGTCCATCTTGGGAGAGAGATCCTCCTCTGGTGCTCCCCCTGAGGTTCCTTCCTGTGAAAGGGGTTTCAGGGAGTTGTTCCTTATCTGATGTGAGGGTCTGAGGACAGGATGTTGGATTAACGTAAAGTCCACTGAGCCTCATAGTCAGTCTGTGATAATGGGCCATAGAAATAAAACTGACTTGACTATTATTGGTATCGTTACTATAGGCTGACAGTCGCGGAAAGTCCGAATGTAGCCGTCTGTTCCTCAGAGGACAGCCACATGTACATTCATTGATATTATGTTCATTCAGAGTAGGATTGAAATTTGAAATGTGATTTGGAACCTCATTATACAGTAAATCTCTCTCTCTCCTCCTCTCCCATCTCTTTATCCCTCCTCCTATCTCTCTCTGTGGCTGTCTTCCATGGAAGGGAGGAAAGGCACTCCTAATTCTCGTTGCACGCAATCTTTTCTTCTTTTTTTTCCACTCCGCTTTTCCTTTTTTCCGTCTGCCATCTCCTCCATGCTGAGAGAGCATCCATCTGTTTGGCCGGGAAGCTGTAGGCCTCTGGATTAATTACACCTCTCATTTAGGCCCAGTGTGTGGGACAGAGCAGTGTGAGGGACTGTGCTCGGACTTTATTTTTCTGTCAGTTCCACGCTGACATGTGTGCTCCTTACAATCAAATTCAATAATAAAGCACATCTGCTAGAAGATAATTGAAATCGTATGTCAGCAGAAACTTAAAGCTCTGTGTTTTTGTCCCATTGGATTTAATCTGTGAAGTACAGTCGGGGGATATTTGGATTTGTTCCGGTTCCAGGAGATCCAGTCAAATCAAGTCAGATTAATTTGCATTGCCCTGAATCTCAGTTTGACCTCGGAGGACTTTACAAATCATCACCACCACCACCACCATCATCATCATCATCATCATCGGTGATCACTTGGGGTCAAGTATGACTGTCCTCCTGGGTCTTCAGGTGGATGTAGAGGCTGATCCTGGAGCTGTATAACAGGAGGACACCTGTTGTGACAGCTCTTAGGTGGAGCGCACCTGCAGCCGCCACACGGTCCCCAGCAGGAACTGGCCAGAGTCCAAGGGCATGAAGGACCACGATGACTGGGGAGCAGACTCTGTTTCAGCCTTCATCTGCCTTCCCTGCTGTTGAGGCCTTTGTTGGACCCTGCTTCATCTGGCACCTCCCGCTTGACCTTTCGGCCTCGGTTGACCCTACCAGGAGCCTTGCTCTGGATGGCACTGCTCTTGAGATCGTCAATGCATGCAAGCTTTTCACCATGGCAACAGGGCAAAGCGGGACTGGTTTAGAAATAGAGTTTTAACTTACGCTTAATGCAGTGTACAACAACCCCCATCTTTAGAGTTTCTATCCAGATGAGGAGAAACCCAGAGAGGTGATGAAAAGGAGAACAGAGCAGAACGCAAGAGAACCGAATGGAATGAACAGACCTGTCTGTCTGTCTATGTGTCTGTCTGTGTGTGTGTCTGTGTGTGTCTGTCTGTGTGTGTGTGTGTGTGTGTGTGCGTAGGTCCAGTCATTACAGTGATGAGGAAACTGGAATGAGATTTCCATGTTGGAGTGAGCAAAAATCCGAGGTTATCTTTGAGCTGACCACTTGAAACCCCGCTGATTCATCTGGTGTCATCCAGATCCTGTTCCAGACCCCTGTGTTTCAAAACCACAATTCTAACCTTTTCTGGCGGGTCAGGTTTCCATGTGTGCCATCTGTTATTACTGCTGGAGATTGTAACATCAGATTAGCTGCTGACGTTACAGCGTGCATGGAATCACCAAACAAATAAGAGTGCTGGACATCAGGCCTGCACAAATGTGACTCACTATACATTCCAACCAGATATAGGGTTTGAGCCCACAATGAACAGCTGATGCCCCAACCACTGTTCCGATTAGCAGCACGGAAAATAAAAAAACAATCACGATTGCGTGTCATCACTATGTGTAATTACTATGTGTAATTATTATGTGTAATTGTTATGTGTAATTATTATGTGTAATTATCGTGACGCACCTTTGTCCAGCTTGTGAGAACATCTGAGCGTGAGCATCTCCACATTGACCATTGCCGTCATTTCCCTTCCTGTAACCAATAATGAACAAGAGGTCGGTCACTACGTGTCACGATTAACCCCCGCATTCTGGGGGAGGACACAGACTTTGATGGAAGCTGGGAGAATGACAGCCAGATGCTCTCCCTGAGGCTCTGTAGTGGGTTAGAACCCGTAACACCTGGCCCACCATACTGGATACAACGAAATAACTGAAGGAAGATATTAACGACAAGTCTTGTTAGCAAACAGCAGTGGTGCAGCAGCTAGCATCGTCATCTCACAGCAAGAAGGTCCCGGGTTTGAATCCCGTCCCAGGTCTGTCTGTGTGGAGTTGGCATCTTGTCCTGTGTGTGTGTGACACGCGGAGGCCGCAGGTGTGAATTAGCTCGAAGCTATAATCTGGTGTGGTGGATTGAAGGCCGACATTGATGCGAAAATAGAAAACGAACAAACAGACCAAAACAAAAAAAAAACCCAATAAAAATAAATAGATAAATAAATCAATCTCAGATCGATCCAAACTTATTCAGTCATCGATGTGTGGATTTTTTTTCAACCTATTTCTCTCACATCTCATTTTGTTTCTGCTTCTTCCGGACGAGAGGCTTCTTAGGCCGAGGTGCCCGGGGACGCGTGGGGAGCTCACCCAGGCAACGCCTGCTCCGTGGTGGCACTCGTGAAGGAAAGAAAGTCGAGCCACATCGATCAAGTACCTCAACAGCACTGCATAAATGAGATAGATGGAAACGAGCTTCACGCCGTGTTTACGCCCGCGGCCTCCCCCGAGTTGGCTGCCATCCAGCGGGCTCGGGCCCATCCAGCTGCTCGCTGCTCTGCGCTATAGGACGAGTCCTGCAGGCCTGAACACAATGCTGTCACAGGATGAGCGATGAAGGCACTAAGAAGCTCTATCTTTAGCTCTGGGTGAGGGCCTGGCTGCGGCCTCCGTGAGGCTCTTAAGGGAAGGATGGAGGGATGGAGGGGAAGGGAGTGAAAATGGGGGTGGATGGAGGGACGGAAACGAGTCGCCGCACGTGAAGAAAGTCACGTAAGACGTACTGAGAAGCAGCAGCCAGTTAAAAAGAGAGACTGTATGAAGAGCCAGGGATCCTTTGGACATCAGCCATCTTCAATCTCCTGTCCTGCACATGAGCCCAGATACACAAGAATACACAGCCTCACACTCACTCCCACACTTAAACGCACACACACACACACACACACACACACACACACACACACACACACACACACACACACACACACACACAGTGCAGACTGGGTGCATGGTGACTTGTCAGTGAGTGATGGCCGTGTGTGACTGTAGTGAGAATGTCATGTGTATCTTCACTCCCTATCCCAGGCACCATTTTCTGTCAGTGGAGAAGACAAAGCAGCCTTTTGGGCAGACCTCCCTCCGTCTGTCCACCTCCCCTGTGAGAGCTCTGTTGGTTTAACCCCGGTGGGCAGCAGGCAGGGCCGACAGCACCCAGACACTATCGTGTGATTTATGGGCCGCTCTGAGAGCGGGGAGGAAGATGACCACTCAGATTTGACCCACGCCTTCTTATCAGCCACTCATCAAGGGGCAGACAACACTCAGACCTGTCATCGTTTACTCACTGGCATTAAAACCCCGTCCGACAACCCTGACCCGCGCGGGGGGTTTCCTCCAGGAGACGCAGCCTGCGAGGCTGCCTGCAGCCTCCTCTGGAGGGACTGGCTCACATCCACTGACCGACCTCTGCAGAAGTACAAGTGTCGAGTTCACGGCACCTAAAGACTCGCCGATAGCAGTTTGTCTGTGCCGATGTCGATGCCGAGGGCAAACCTCGGGGAATGGGTCGATATCCAGCTCAGACACAACACATAACTTACACAGACCGCCCCCTGATGCCGATGTTTTGGGGTCAGTTGGTTTTACAGAGCTTTTTGCTCCCCACAGTAAATGAAACACAGACTCCTGTGTGCTGCCAGACTGCTCTGGGGTAAAGTCCGGGGTCTGGACACTCCATCATGGCCGTGTTTCAGCCCAGCAGCTGATGCCAGCATCAGCATCCCTCACCGGTGGTGCTCAGAACACGGACGTTTGATACCGGTGACTTTCAGAGAGCCAAATCAACACGCCAGCTATGGCGGATGTTACGTCACAACGAGATGGTCCTGCTTCAGAGATGCACACGGCCCCGAGTTGAAGCAGCTTTTCCTACAGTGCAATGCCGAGCAGCTCCAGTAGGGGGCGGCGTGTACAACGCTATGAGACCACAGGAGCTTGGTGTTCAACTTATCCCGTTACAAGTGACTTGGAAAAGCTCCCAGTCATCTCATCGCTCAGCAGCACGTCTCTCAGAATATCTAAACAGCAAGGCCGGTGACAAAAGTGTGAAAGCCCAGTGGGGACGTGATAGGACGCTGAGCCGAGGGAGACGTCCATAATGAGATGAGGGGATGGAGGGCAGGGCACACACACACACACACACACACATCTTAACCTTTAGGCTTCTCTAAAAGCGAGGGCAGGATCGAGCCGGCACCATCGTGACGTGAAATCCCTGCTCATCCAGCCATGGTGGATATTATGTATATATACACCTGGTGATTTCTTCCCCGACCTCGGGGAGTAAAGAAACATTTTTCCACAGAGTTCACCGCAGAACATCTTTCAAAACAAGCACTGGGCCGGGTTCGAGGTGATGTAAACATGGATCTATTTTTGTGGCTCTGACACACGGCGGTTTCTCTGGAAAGGGAACAGCAGCATGAACATCACAACAGTGGAGGCCACACAGACAGCGGCGGTGAGAGCATCTCTCTGGACGCAGACACAGTCACAGACAGATGGATGGATGAGAAGAGGGACGGGGAGACGGAGGGATGGACAGGATGACTAAAATGGCAAATGGGACGGAGGGGAAAGATCCCCTGTGAACATCAAGTAAGATAAATAAACAGAAGTGGAGAAACATACTTAACACGGACCAACGTTAATAATGCGTGCCGACTGGTGCAGGACATCACATGCATGGTAGAGACCACCAACACGCGGCGGATCGCGTGCATCGCTTCTCCTGAAGTAAGCGTTCGATATTCAAAGCTGTGCTGCACAGAGAGAGACTCGGATCCAGAAACGGACCGGGGTGCCATGGGAAGAGATTATCCTCTTTAATTCAGAAGCATCAAAATGACAGAGTAGGAAGAGGAGAGAGCGGGAAACCTCGTGGAGAGCTGGAAGAGAGGGAGAAACTAGCCAGAGCACGGCGGTAAAATCCTCCTGACACAGAGACAGACCAGATGAAGAGCTCCCCCTTGTAAAAGTCAGGAGTCAGACTTGGGTAACCTGGTACGCACAAACACACCCCAACACCCTCCGTGTGTGTGTGTGTGTGTGTGTGTGTGTGTGTGTGTGTGTTATCAGTAGTGGGCTTCGCTGCCCCTGGGCCGTGTCCGAGCAGGGATCAGACAGGAGACAAGGGGAGGGCAGACATCAGCCACTCATCCCCTATCCCCCAGCAAAGCCTCAGCCCACCCAATTTACCTCATCAATCAATGGATTAGGTTCCAAACACTCCTATTCTCTGCCAGCGAGCTCTCCTCCAACCCAGACACACAAACACACACGTGTCTAACGCAGACACGCTGACCGCAGGCCGAACGCCGGGGAGAGCCGTGGGTGCTGGGATTGGTCAGAGGGGGCAAAGGTTGACTAGCGGGTCTGTCTTGGCTTCATGCACACGCATGTGCCCACACACACGCAGTGGGGCTGGGGCCGCGGCTCCCATGTTGGTGAGGTGGTCTCGGTCCCCCTTGGCCTCTGGGCCCCGGCCCCCACCCTGCTCTGTACACCAGGTGTCACATGACCAGCCCTCTGTGGCTGCCTGACGTGCTGCAGCTTCCCATTGGCTCTCAGATGGATCAGCGTGTACGCCGCTGCCTTGGGACGCCGACCTTTCCCGGAACTGCACCTACGACAAGATGTGTCTTGGTGGAGGAGCAGCTTCACTACGAACACTGTGGTGCAGCACGTCTGGTCTGCTGGGGCAGGAGAGAGATGACCCCGCTGCCATAGGCAGTCTGGCTCATCCTTGTGAGTTTGTCACCCCTAGAAAGGGTGCACGTCATCCCCTCCTCCGACATGAGTGTGTGGGAGCAGGGGATGACGAGCTGATGACGCCTGTGAAGAGTGTGTGCAGTGGGAACAGATGAGTCCTGCATGGATTCTGGACTCGTCATGCAGTGTGTTGCTTAGTTTGGAGTTTTTAATGCTTTTTTTTTAGGGATATCCAGTTTCAATTGACGTAAGGAGGGCCCGGGAGAGCGCGGGCCTACGGGGCGAGAGCATCGTGAAGATGCAGATCACTGGCCGATAGCTATCAGACTACTATCAGAGAGGGTCAGCAGAAAGTCCGCTTTGCCAGCGACACAGCTGCGAATCACAGGCTCTGCTCTCATCGCAGCTCTGTGGTGGTCTTGATGGGTTCCAGTCAGACCGTGGAGGATGTGATCTTTCATCCTTCTGTACATCCCTCCACAAACAGACTCTTCTGTTGACACAGCGCTTCTCTGGTGCACCGACCACTTCACGACATGTGCCTCACATTCACCAACCATAGGGGATTGAGGCCGGAGGCCCTTTCCTGACGCCCCATAGAGGGATCGATCCTGCGATGCCTGAATCGGAGGCTCACGCTATCCTGAGGAGCTAGTGGTCATCATCAGTGGATGATAAAATCCAAGACATGTTTGAATAATCAGAGAGGCGTGTGGGAGTGCCCATGAGCAGGACACTCAAGCCCTGTGAAGAGACAGTGACCTGTCCAGGGGGTTCGGTCACTCTGGGCCAAATGAGTGCTGGGATAGGCTCCAGCATGACTCCACAACCCAGCTTCAGATAAGTGTCTGATGATGGATGGATGGATGGATGGATGGATGATGGATGGATGGATGATGGATGGATGGATGGATGATGGATGGATGGATGGATGGATGGATGATGGATGGATGGACTATCTTTCCACAAGATGACCCAGAATCAGGTCTCGTGTCAGTGAGTGTCATCGTGTAAGTCACCGCTCTGTAGCTGCAACTGTAATCCGATGGCCCCGGAGTGGGGAGAGTAAAAAGATAATTGCCTCATGGAATTCATTAAATTAGCACGTCGTTATCAAGATGGCCCATTGGCTGCGACGGTGCATCGTAACTGGTTAGCGCCGTCTCCAGCCAGCGGCCCTGAAGTCTTTATCGATGTCATTGCAAACAGACACTGACGATGACTAACTGGCTGCAGCGGCGTCACAAGATTTACAAACAGATAGCATCCACCATTTTTCAGCATTTAACAATGACAGTATCCTTAAACAATGATGTCATCTCTCAGTGCCCCAGCGGAGTCAAACAGCTTTACTGTGACAGAATACAGCAGCAAGGCCATATTTCAGCACACGCTCTGGACTGCAGATAGAAGTGAACGGCGTCAGCACTCCACAGCAGGCTCTCATTGATATTAGGTGATAAGTTATTGGACAAGGAGGCGTTTTCACTCACAGTCTTCATCAAACTATTGGTTGACGTAGGTTGGCGGGCCGTTCAGGGTGAAACGAGGTAAATCACGTCTCCCCTTCTTTTCTCCTCCTCCTGCCATCTTCAGCCCGGTTTCTGCTTTATTTCCCACTCTGTTAGGCCTGAATAGGACGTGTGTTTGAGAGAGCTGGGAAAGTAATCGCTGCTTTTTATTGCACTGGTGTCAACCTAACCTTGAAGAGAAAGAAGATGGAGAAGAAGAAGAAGAGGCTTTATGCATCTGTCATTGTACATGCACACTGGGACGTGTCCTCTACGTTCAACCCGTCCTGCTGTGCAGGAGCGGTGAGCGGCTGCAGTGTCTCTGCACCAGCTTCTGGTTCCTTTTCCTACTGCCTTGCTCAGGGGCACAGGCAGGAGTAGCAACCCTAACATGCATGTGTCTTGATGACAGTGGGAGGAAACCAGAGCCCCCCAGAGGAGACCCAGAGACACAGGGAGAAAACCTGTAAACTCCACACAGAAGGTCCCGGGAAGGCCTGGGGCTCCAGCCCAGGACCTTCTTGCTGTGAGGCTGCCGTGCTGACCACGAGACCACCGGGAGATGCAGTAGCCTCTCTGTGTCACCATTCATCCACCCTGAAGACAAGGACGGGGGGAAAGACAAGATGGACCAAGTCACACCAGAGAAACTCCTAGCCAATCACTGTCAATCAATCAATATCAGAAAGCAGAGGCCAAAGATAGCCTTCCCTCCAGTTGTGGAGCACAGCTGGACACCTGCTAGGTGGGGGAGTTAAGAAGGGGGAAAGCCCATCTTATTGAGACTGGGGGAAGTATCGGCAGGGACGCACCGGAGTTTTCTGTTTATTCTGCACGTTGGGGCCAAAGGCCGGCAGTCACTTGTGACCGTGGTGCAGTGAACATCAGAAGGGCTGTGACTGCTGTTTAAAGAGGCTATTTATGTAAAGCCCTGTTGTTATTGCACTGACACAACAGGTTAATTCTTCACATGATGCAGGTTATCACCACGAGTAAAAACAAGCTAATAGAATAATGCCTGCATGGGCTGTGCACGCACACACACACGTGTGCTGGTTTGATCGTGAAGTCTGTGGGGTAGGAGGTTGTGTGTGTGTGTGTGTGTGTGTGTGTGTGTGTGTGTGTGTGTGTGTGTGTGTGTAGGTGTGTGTTAGACTGATGATGCCAGGCTGCCTGTATTTCTCCTGCAGGGATGCTGATAGTACTTTAGATAAGCCCCATCTCCTTTTACAATCACAGCTCCTGAGATTGACTCTTTTTTCTCTAATAAGTAAATTACCTCTAATACCCTCAGTGCCGTACTTTGCTGCTCTCAGTGTGCTCTGGGCCCTCATGGAAACCAGATGTTAGCCCAGCATGCCAGCACATACGTGTATAGAAGCTTGTCTATGCCGAACAGAGAAACCCACGACGGAGCACCTCCCACCGCATGTATACACTGGATGCAAAGGAGACCTGGGAAGTGGGCAGCGAGGTAGCTAGTCAGTAGACACCCCCCCTGGATTTCCCATGTTCGACCTGTCTTTGTACTTAACTGCACCCACATTACCTACTTACTCCTCCCGTCTGTCGCCGGCCCTGCCTCCTCATCCTCTGGACTTTCCCCTCCATCACCCTTCATTCGGCCCCGCTATCAGAAGGGCCAGCTTAATCCCACTGGGCTCATTCCTCACACGCAATAACAAACAACGCCCCACGAGCCGCGATCCGATTGGCCGGTGGAGGCATCAATCGATCTTAAAAGTGGAGCCACTGGCTTGGGGCAGAAGTCTTGGTGATCAATAGCCCTGACCTGAAGATGTAGTTATCCACACTGCTTGTTTGACAACCCCTAAGAGCCGTGTATGGAGAACCCAAACAACGAGAAACTGTTAATGACCCCTAATGAGATATTTTTGATTCAGTGATGTATCCATCATCGCTGGATGATAACTCCTGCTTTGGGAACACGGACAGACAGTGGAGAGACGGGGAGAAACTGGTACCACATGTGTGGCTCCCAGTCTGATTGGTGCACAACAAGCAGTCACTTGTGTGTTTGTGTGTGTGTGTGTGTGTGTCCCGGAGCGTGCATGTATGTGTGTGTGCGCGTGTGTGACCATACACGTGCACGTGTGTGTGGAGGTGTTCCATGTAAAGGAGCAGGCAACAAGATAACATGTGGTGCCTGCTAGCATGTGATTCTCACACACACACACACACACACACACACACACACACACACACACACACACACACACACACAGCTAATATAGATTGGTATGGACTAATTAAATGGAACTAATGCAAATTAGGATGGATTTCAATCAGGGCTAACTTTTCACACTGGCTGTACTGGTGTTTATAACTTTGTCCTTTAGGTGCACCAGGGCATCATTCTGGATGCACCAGACACTTTTCTCTGTGCCTTTTGGTGGCCCGCTCCAGTGTAGCAGGCTCGTGTCCCAACGCACGATGTGGGACATTGGTAAATGGTGGATGGATTTCTTCTCACGTGGTTCTTATCTGGTTCTTCTTTTAGTCTGGCGACCACTCAAAGCGCTTTACAATGAACGCCTTCCATCGACTGAGCCACCGTGGTGGGACGCGAACCCGCTCCACCTGACTTCCAGGCCAACGCTCTCCCCTCTGAACCACCAGAGCTCGACATTCATACAGATGTGCTATCCAAGACCAAGCCCCTTGACCAAAACACCTGCCCTCCTGCCTCTGATTGGCTAGGACTTGTTCCCTTCCCTGGAGCCTCGCCAACTGACACCCTTCATCCATCCGTCCATCCATCTATCATCAAATCGGGTCATGGGGTCATGCTGGAGCCTATCCCAGTGCTCATTGGGCCAAAGGTGGGGAAACACCCTGGACAAGTCACTGCTCCATCACAGAGCTTGAACAGTTAGGGGTTCAGTCTCTTGCTCAAGGACACTTCGACACGCTTTCCTCAGGGGCTATGGATTGAACTGCTAATCTTCAGACTACTAGATGACCACCCTAACTCCTGAGCGATCCCAGCCCCTATCTGATTCACACTTAACTGTGGAACACCTATCGATCGGTATTGATACCCCAGGGATCACTTGTATTGATTTTGGGAAGGTTTCGACTAAACAAACCACATGATGATCTGGGATTTTTAGGGTCTGTTTTAAATGTCAAGATTAGTCCCCATGTTGTGGGGTGGACAAGAACCAAGGTGGAGTATGGGGGATTAAAGCCAGATGCCCTTACCGACAACCTGCGGTGGGATCAAACCCACGAATGCCTCGCCGGTCATTTCCTGATGTGCACACTCTAACACTGAGCTATCATGGCTGCTTGCCTTTAACCACACGAACACACACACACACACACACACACACACACACACACACACACACACACACACACACACACACACACACACACACACACACACACACACACACACACACACACACACACACACACACACACACACACACACACACACACACACACAAGCCCAGAAAGAGGTAGACACGAACACTACGCTGGTACACAACCAGCATAGGTAGCTCTGCACAGTGAATCCCTGCATGTCTAAAGCAGCATGCGGCCTTAAAGTTACGAGAGCTACCTACAAGCCAACCCAGCCAAGTTAAGAAAACGGAATGAAATAGAAACAAACAGCAGCAGTGGGAGCAACAGGAGAACTTTGTCCTGTGAAGACAGAAGATGTATGGCTCAGTGGAGATAGTAGCAACAGTAAATGATTACCTTTTTACAAACTGGGCCTTTGTAATAAAATGCGTTGGGGGGACTATTATCAATTCAGCTGCCTGGTGAAGATAGCATTTCTGAAGCCACAGCTAGGCTGATCGCTATCATGAGAGCAGGCCAAATCTGTATTCCTCACCGCAAGTCTAGGACGGAGTGGGGGTCTAGGACCTGTGTGTGGATGTGTGTGTGTGTGTGTGTGTTTTATTGAGGGAGACATCCGTTAAGTAGCCTCATGCGTGTAGTCCAGCGACGGCAACGAAAAGATCTATTTACCAACAACCATGAATACAAAGGCTTGCATGCGGGAGTGTGCTTGCTGGCACACACATGAAGATGAGTGCATCAAGTCGTCCATACACAGACACCTGGTTCTGGGGGGGTGCAGAACAGTGGGATTCTAGATTGATCTTTGTGTGTGTGTGTGTGTGTGTGTGTGTGTGTGTGTGTGTGTGTGTGTGTGTGTGTTTGTGTGTCCGTGCACGGGTCAGAGAGGAAGCGAGAGCAGTGAAAGGCCAGTAAGATGTTTGTTGATACAAACTCACACTCACTCAAAAACCCACTGCAGCAGGGCCTCCGGTGGTGTAGGGAGGTAAGACACCTATGTTCAGTACATCTCTGCTTCATGCAGTCGGGTGTTTGAATCCCAGCCGCATGCTTTCTAACCACGGCCAGAGGTCCATAGTTAGTGGGTCATAATTGGCTAAGCCTCACATGGGTATAAGGGTTAGGTTGGATAAAGTATTCTGGGTTCACTAGTGTCCCCCTCTGGGTCGTCCAGGCCTCTTGGTTAAGTGAAGGGAAAGTACTCTGCTTCATTCTCCTCTGACGGCCAATCACTGTGCTTTCCCCACCAGACCATGATGTGTGGACTAGTGAGGGCTAGTGGTCATGTGACTTGGAGGAGACACATGCTACCACTTCCTCCTTCCTGTTGATGTTCTAGAGGGGATCACAGAGACTGACCCAGCAGTAGGACACTTGGGGATTCAGGTGGGGGAAAAAGGGGATAAAAAGTATAAAACATAAAAACACTCTAGCGTTCTAAAGATTCCACACAATGCAGATGAGACAGCAGAC
>OMLC01098048.1:0-10800 GCA_900302585.1 Regalecus glesne
CTATTGTGACTCCTCCCAGGGTTATGACGGGCTGACACATGCTGAGCAGCTTAGACCAGCTTTGCTCTTCTATATACGTACATCAGCAGCCTGGTGGGGTTATAGTAAATAGTGCTCATGTTGCCAGTTGAGTTGGTCAGCTACATTATTTCTTCTGCGTTTTCGTCTCCTTGAGGTCTTGAGGTCATGGTGAGCATCGTATCACATTGTAGGAATGCGACATTGGGGCCTAAACATATTCTGACTCTTAGTTTGAACAAGTCCCTGCACTGCCCATGTTTGTGCCATGTGTGGAGGGGGTGTATTCGTATCTTGTTTGTGAGGAGGGGATGTTGAAGAGATTTACACCACAGTATTCCTTTGCCACAAATAACCGCAGACCCACTAAGCATCATGGGAAAGTGGGAGCATGACTTAAAGGAGATTTGTCTGTCCTTGGATCTGCAGGCATGTGTTTGTTGTGTAGAGAGGTGGTCTGAGGTCTGTCTTCCACTAACAGCAGGCACTGGTTTTGGGGTAAGTTTGCTGCTGGTTAGCAGTAAAGTGAATTAGGGGAACAGCGTAGCCACCTGTGTTGTTGTTCCCTCTTCAGCCGTGAAGGAGTGATGGTGGCACGGTGGCTCAGTGGTAGAGCGTGTGCTTCAGGAGCTGACGAGCCAGAGACCACTGCAGGGTGTCAGGAAGGGCATCTGGCCTTAATCCCCCAAGGTCGATCTAAGTCCATGTCCACCCCCACAACGTGGGGACTGATGGTGACATGTAAAACAGACCTCTCAGTCATGAAGGAGGGATGGAGATGAAGAAAGTGACACATTTGAAAAAAGATGGAAGAAGAAAATCATTAGTTAATTGGATTAAACGATATTCAGCACACACAATACACAATGTGTGTGTGTTTTTCAGTCTGTTTATCCATCTCCTTCATGCTTCAGCTTATTCAACAGGAGAACATCTGTGCCTCCAACTGTCATGTCTTATCTTCCTATCCGCCTTTCTCCGACTCTGTTTCCTCTCTCCGTGTTTCTCTCTGCCTGACTCCCCGGTTGTCTATCTATTTTTATCGGTGGGTGGGCCAGGAAATTCCCAGGCAATCTGTAAAACGTTCAATGCACGCAGTATTGGAAATAGCCCTGCCCTCAGCGTCGAATGGCCACAGCACATTTATAAGTCTTTCAGAACTAGAATGTGGGAAACGGGGATCTTTTCCCAACAGGTTCAACTGACCTCTCAAAATCTGACTGCAGAAGCCAGAAAACCAGCAGTTCTTTACCAGAAAGAGGAGATGTCGAGCAGAATATGAATTCTGATATGCTGAAATCCATCTAAGGTGCAGTCAAAGTAAAAATCAAAATAACATGATTCAGATGACATCGCTCAGGTTGAGGATACACTGATGGCTATGCCCCATGCAGGATTAGAATCATGGGACATTATGTCAGATATGTTGCAGTCTTCCAGTCTTATGTGGCGGTCTGTATTTAAGCAGCGAATGACAATTCATTCCTTTACTTGTGAGGAATGACATTGAATATTGCCTTTCTCTGTCCTTTATTTGTCATTGTGAGATGACTTAAAGCCTTTTTACCATGATGTCTAGTAAACTCTGACCTACTCGAGCTCTGTGATGGAATGGCGACCTGTCCAGGGTGTTTCCCCACCTTTTGTCCAATGAGAGCTGGGATAGGCTCCAGTGTGACCCCGTAACCCAACTTTAAGCGGTTGAAGATGGATGGATGAGTGGATGTATGGATCTAGTAAACAAAGTGACCTGAACACACCCCAGTGACATCATCACCTGTTGCATCACGCCCACTAAACTAAAGATGCCCTGTTCTCAGCTGGTCTTCAGGGGGGGGGCAGCTTCCGGCAGGTGGAGTTCAGGGCTTCACATCTGTAGGGAAATTATTCCTTTGCACATTGGTTTTACTCGGACTGTGGTTCACCAACTTTGAAGCAGTACCATAATATAGCTGGCTAAAGGGACCTGGCCCTAGCAAGCAAACACACACACACAACAGTGAGTTGTGTGTGTGTGTCAGTCTGCCAGTGATATGAATGTCAGAGGGTTTTTAAATATGAAATATTTGATGATGATGAAACACAAGGCTTTGTAGCCTTGTTCTTCACATTTTCCTTTGGACTGGAGCTGATCAGCCCTGTTATCTAAGATGTATAATTCTATTCATTCACTTGACAAGACGGAGGTCTGGCCGAAGGGTATTTTTACCCTACCAACTCTCATAACCGATGAGACAAGGAGGCATCATGTGACCACCACAACTGCCTTTAGGAGAGTCATTGGCTGCGGAAAAATTCAAGTCAGCTCAGTTTTATTTGCACTGCCCATCATCACAAATTACAAACGTGTGAAGGACACTTCAGCACTCCTTCTGCTGGGGGTGGGGATCGAACCACCAATCTCCTGATCACTAGATGACCACCCCACCTCCTGAGCTGTGTCGCCGCTTTCTAGACTAAACCATGGCTGGAAAATGCCCCTACATCATAACCAAGCCCTCGGCTCTAGTCAAGCTTTCATTACCGACTCCTGCTGGGCTCCTTGTTTTCAATCCTTTGACCCAACACGAGACTCCTTATGGAGCAGTGTTATCTCCCGTGTTGAAACTCCTCTCCAAGGATGAAGAGACATGAGGGTTGCCCTGCCAGTGTGCTGAGCCTGCTCTGTGAGGGAGCTGATAGGAAATCTTTGCATTACGATCGGCTGCCCTGTTATTTATCTTTATGCTGCTGGAAATATGAGGATCTCTGCTGGAGATACCTGTGATAATTGATCTGTATTTGTTTGGAAACTAAGAAAAATGTCAACAAGGTCATGCTCAATTTAGTTTTATTGCCCAGTATGACCTTGACTGTAGATGGAGGGACACGTGTACCCGTCATGTCATCATCAAGTGCTTCTCTGAAATTAGGTAGTGGATCTGCTAGGGTCTATCCAGCTCTTATTGGGTAGTGGGGTCGGCACCAGCAGATCCACTCCATATGCTTTTGGTCCTAACATGATCCTCTGTGGTGGCAGATTATGAGGGAGCCACTTTTGAGCATAAAAGTTGGAAAGGAAATGGAAGATAAGAGAAAGTGGTGAGGCAGAAAGACCCAGGGACGCATGACAAAAGCTTCTCTTTTGATTTGCTTGTGTTGCTTGAGTTTGGGGCTCGAGGTTCACATATGAAGGGCTTTCATTGGGTTGACAATACCCTGTGCGTGTGTCAGTTTTTCATATACATAGGTTTTGCATAGTAAAATCCAGTTGAATGAGAGTCTGTCTTGCACATGTGTTCTGGGGTGTGTTCAGGCCTGTGTGCGTCATAGGGTTTCTGGTTGTCAGTGAGAATTAGCACAGAAAGCTACAAGTATAGAGATAAGGGGTTGACGGATGAGAGACCGAGCAGCAGGACAGAGAGACAGGTGGTGGATGAGGAAGATGAAAGATAAAGATGAATGTGAAGGATGGTGTGAACAGCGCCTGGCTGATGATGGCCAGTCAGTCCTTTGATGAAGTTCAGCTTGGCTGCTCAGTCTAGCCTGATGGCAGATGTTGGTACTGCAGAGGAGATTTACCACTTTACCACGGGCCCATGAAAAATAGTGATGCAGATGGACAGAGAGAGAGGGATTCATCATTATCTTACTCAATCTCTCCTCTTCCAAACTCTCTCCCCGTCTTTCTGTTTTTCTCTGATCGCCTCGAGGCTTGATTCATTTTGCTTTCCCCCCTCGATTTTCTCCATCTCATCTTCCCTCTCTTCGCTTCTTGTTCCATAATGTCATTATTTTCTCTCTCCCTTGGTATCCATCCCTCCTATTATCCCTCTCCTCCCATCTCTTAATCACTCTCTTTCTCTCAGTACATCCGGCCCTTCCCTGGCATAGACCTTAAAGGCCTGACCTCATCCTGATTCAGTCCATTTCCCTCACTGATCGAATTACAGCCACAGCGGTTCCAGTCTACACTCTGGTGTTCTGCAGTAACGTGAAGAACACCAAACCGAACGCAGGCTGCTGGACAAATGATTGGACATAGTGGTCTCTTTAATCACCATTAAGAGATTACAGAAAGAATCACGTACAGCCGGGTTTTAGAGAAATCTCATTATTTCAAACCACGTAAGCTTGCTGATCATTCCTCCTAATTTGGATTTTGGTGTCCATCTAAATGTGCCATGTTGTTTCTGTCACTGTCCCTGGGGTACGACATGTTAACACGTCTGAGCAGCTCAGAGCCGCGTTGCTTCCGTAGAGAACCCCTCCTTTGAAAATCCAAATGATTAATCTTATTTGACTGGCCACTTCTTACTTCGCTTCAATAACTTTCGACATGCATGTGCACTTGGTATTTTCCTCTGAAGTTATGGCAACTCAGTGGTAGAGACCGCACTTCAGAAACTGATGAACCAAAGGCCGCAGGTTTAAACCCACCAAGGGGCATCAGGAAGGGAATCCGGCCAACCTCCATCTAAGTCCATGTCCACCCCTACAACATGGGGACTAATTGTGACATCTGAAAATTGGCCTCTGGACTAATGATGTTGTTTTAGTCTATTCTGTCCCTGTGGTGCACTGCCAGCCCTATGTGTTTTTAGTGTGTGTGAAGTGAAGCATGCTGGGAGGAAGTGTAAATGCTCTGCCCTAAGCCCTTTTTCTATGTAGACGTATGTGTGTGCATGGGGGTGGAAGGGCTCAAAGGGGTATACATTTGAGGAAGGGGAAGCATGTTGTGACATCACAGATTACCTTGACAATGGCAGTTGTTACTGGGATCTATGATGTTTCTCACAGTCTCAGCAGTAGAAGTCTTTCATATTTTGATTTTGCATTCCTCACAACTGATGGACGTAAGGGACCGACTGCCCGACTTTTGCCTTCTGACTTAATTGCAGTCAATGTAATGTTGTAGACTCAAGACATCCATCCATCCATCCATCCATCCATCCATTATCAACTGCTTATCCGAAGTCAGGTCACGGGGTCATGCCTGAGCCCATCTCTACGCTCATTGGGTGAATAGTGGGGAAACACCATGGACAGGTCGCCAAAAGGCTCAAGCAGTTAGGTTCAGTGTCTTGCTCAAGGACACTTTGACATACTTTCTACAGGGGCTGGGTATTGAACCACCAATTACTTGATTACAAGACGATGAAAACCAAAAAGATATTTGATAATCACCATAATGCCAACATTGGATATGCACATTGTATGTTGGAGAATGTTGACATGAAAAATGCCTCCTTGCTGGTTCCTCCCATATTTAGATGATGGTTCTTTGTTTCCGTTGTTTCTCTTGTCGGCCTTGTTTAAAACATCACAATGTGATGAATTGTGGGCTCTCGCCTCAAGGAGAGTGCAGGACTGCAGACATACGGGAAGTGTTCAGCAAGGGTCCCAACAATCGGTCAGCGAGTCCTTGCACCATGGCTGGTTTTACTGTGGGACAGGTCTGAACCCTCTCTGACTTATGTGACATGTGGCTAAGTCTGTGAGTCTGAGTGTGGACACAGAAACTGGGCCAGAGTCCCAGTTTGTGGTGTGTGTACTCCCAGTTTATGTAATTCGGCTTCCTGTTTCATCCCTGGAGGATCTGTTGTGTTCAGCTCTGTTTGCTTTAGCTCCGTTCTAGTCTCTTGTTATTCTCTGTTTGGTCATGTGACTCTGTACCTCAAGCTCTGACCTGGTCTCTTGTACGTATAAATGGATGAGGAGGAGGTTGACTCTTCCTAAGTGGAAGCTCATTTAAACATCTCCCCCTTCCACCTCCCTGGCCTATTCCTAGGATCTCCTGTCACCATGCCATTCCTCCCCTCTTCTCCCCTCTGCTGCCTCTTCTCTTCCGTCTCCTTCTCTTCGAGGCATTCATGCCCTCTCCTGTTCATTCTTGCTAGCCACAAAATGACTGCTCAGTGTGTGTCATTGCTATTGACCAGTTACAGAGATGGTACTCCTGCCTTGCACCACCGTACTGCTGACATCTTTGGTACTGGGCAGCTGTACTACGTGCTTCACAAGTCTTCCTCTGGGACCCTGATGTATACTCTCATCACAGACCGTAATGACCCATGGCCCTGCCTTTCCTGTGGGGCTCACTACGAGGCACAATGAAAATACAAGTCAATGTGGGATTTGAGATTTGTGTAGCAGTGGACCAGACATGTGACGCTGTAACCTCCACCACCCACCAGCCGATGCCTTGAAGTTCATATTCATCATGTCTGGTAGTGAGCGCCATCTCCTGTGTGTTGTCCACCCCCACAACATGGGGACAGATGGTGACACATAAACCGGTTAATTCACATTTTTATCAACTGGTGTTTATCTTGTACTTGTGGAGCTTGGCCCCTCGTGTCCCCTCGGGCGTCGGCAAGTCAAAGAAAACCCAGCAGTGTTCTGGACTTGAGTTATAAGCCCCCGTGTTCTCTACAACAGACACAGTTCTGAGGGGGGAAGAGGGTCATGAATGTAAGTCTGTGTAAGTCCTGGAGTAGGTGTGTTTCACAGCCTGGCGGCATCAATAAGGTTTTGTCACCGGCTGACATTCCCTAGTGTCTGGACGGACGGAGAGAGAGGGAGAGAGATTTTTTTTTAGTCTGCAGTTAATCGTACACCATTACAGTTTGTCATTCTGCACTTTCCACCAAAATTCTGAGACATCCTTTTCACGCTGCCTCCAAGCTGACGGAGGAGACGGAAACCCTGTTAACACGCTGAGCCACAGGGCTTTTCCACAGACATGGCTGGTGGACGTCCACCTCACCAGAGTGAGAAGACCGGTGCTCCCATTGCCCTGCGATGCTGTCTGTGATCGCCTGTGTTTTCACCTCTGTTTGGCTGCAGCTCATTTGTATTGCAAGAATATTTTGGAACAGATTTGGTTTTTTACTTGCCACACAGCCAAGAATGGTGGGATGTGTTCTGTGTATTTAACCCATCCTATTGAATAGGAGCAGTGAGCGCTGCAGCCCTGTGGTACTCGCAGAGCAGTTGGGGTTTCAGTATCTTGCTCAAGAACACCTTGACACACATTCTGCAGGGCTCGGTGATCAAACCACCAATCTCCAATTACTCAACAATCGCCCTACGTCCTGAGCTCTTCCTGTCGACACATCGATTCATTTATTTTTCCTAGGTTCTGGTACTTTCCCCCATTTCTGAATAATTTTTTTCTCCAATTCTCGCATGTTTAGTTTCCATGGATACAGCTCTGCTTCCTCCGCACACCATCTGATACAATCTCTGACTCTTCTTTGGCATGGTGGGAACTACGACGGATGTTCTTTTTCTTTTAACAACTTGGCTGAAACATCTCAGATTTGTAACATTCCACACTGATGTGAATTAATTTATTCATCCCAGATTCTGCAATTTCACACCTTCTCTGTAAGAAGACAGACCAGCAGGGCCCATCTAGGGTCTGAGCAGTATGAAGGTTTCATTGTAGATGATATCGATTTCCCCATTTGAAGCTATTGAACATCTCTCTGTCCCTCCTATCAATGTATTCCTTTTCTCTTCTCCATTCATCTCTCTCTTCCCATCTACAGGGAGGAAACTGAGAGCTGTTTATTTTGGCAGAGGGCCAATGAGACAGGAGAGGCTGCTCTTGGCTGCAGGGTTGAGTTGCATAATTGCAGGAAAGTGGTGGGTGTGTTTGGACTGGGAATCAGAAGGAAGATGGTGAGAAACAGAGTGGAGGAGAGGATAAGATGGAGCAGGAGAAGGAAACGGTGATAGAGGAAGGTGCAATTCGTGCCCTTCCCCAGGCTAAGATAAACTCTCTAGCTGCAATGATTAACAATTTCATGGCCACTGGTCTGATTTATATCCTTTAAATGACCCTCCCATTCATCCTAGATTGAAGTGACCGTTTTCCTGCAGTTTTAGTTTGTGCATCACCTTGTTGATGAATGACTATCATTAGACATGGAAGCAGGTGACAATATCGTCCATGGTTACGACTTCAAATGGTTGATGACACTTATCAGAGGAAATGTTGGCTGGGGTTTATTTCAAGATTTTAATCTGTCATTTTGGGTGTGTTTTTATTCATGTTTTCATTTTATTCTAAGAGATAAAACTGAATATATGACTATTGTGGCATCCAATGTTTTTGAATAGTAAAGATGGACTCTGGGATGTGGATTAAGCCGTTTAATATAGGGGACATGACGTATTATCCCATCCATCCATCATCAACCACTTATCCAAAGTCGGGTCACAGGTCATGCTGGAGCCTATCCCTGCAATCATTGGTCGGAAGGCAGGGAAACACCATGGACGTGTCACCAGTCCATCTCTGGGCAGACTTGGAGGATTAAAGCCAGATATTTTTCCTGATGCCCCATGGTGGGTTTGAAGCTGCAGCCTCTGCCTTATTAGTCCCTGAAGTACACGGTCTACCGCTGAGGTACCGTGACCCTGGTATCCAGTATCATCCCCATTATATTCATGTGATGATGCTGTTAATGAATGTAAAATTTAACACAGTCCTGCTATATGCAGTTGATACTTTTCTGCAACTTTTAAATATTTGTTTCATGCTGTCTGTACAGATACCTTTCACTCCTCATATTCTTGTTTTGTGTAGATTACATTTGAATATTTCAGCCTCGTTGGGTGGATACTTGATCATAGATTTTATAGACAGTCTGAGGTTTTCCTGTTCAAGTCCCTGTGTCTTAGAATCCCACTGTTTAACTCTCATTGCTCGTGAGGGGGTTCTTGGGCAGGAAGTGGTAGCTGCACTTCTCATTTTGGTTTTGAGACGAAAATAGAAAACGTTAAATACAGGGAATGTTTTCAACCAAGTGAACATTTTATGTGTATTTGTTAATTTCAATACGTACTTTTAAATGGTAATGTCAAGAAAGGATTCTTAAGGTCTCAAAATGGCAAGCTTACTCCAGTTACTGATAAGAGGTTGACCGTCACCTGGTTAGAGGGGAAAAGAGCTTCACTATGGTCACACCAAAAGTGACGTTTGTAATGCTGTGGTAGCTCAGTCGTAGAGCACTTCAGGAACTGATAACCCAGAGGTGAAACTATTGCGGGGCATCAGGAAGGGCATCCGGCCTTAATTCCCCAAGCTCCATGCATGTATACAGACAGATGCTCTCTGTGTAAAGGCCATGAGCATTATTATTGCATGCATCTCCAATGTGACCACTGTGGTGGTGGTGCTGGTATTAAATATCATAATCCACATCCTGCAGCGCAAAATATCATATAATGGCAGCAAACATAAAAATACTGTGATGGGTGGTACTAGCCTGATGGAATCAATGTTGTACGCTTGGCAACCAAGGATGTCCTCAGAACTCCCATAAAATGCATCCTACTGTGATAGGCACACAGCCTGGAAAACATCACGTCATCGTCTCGTATGATTTTAATTTGCAGCTCAGAGTTGTAAAATGCCTCTCCGAGGAACCATCACCTTATTGTGGTGGAGAGATTTGAGTGTCTCTATGAACCGGAGAGCTGTGTTGTCTGGGGCCTAGTGCTCCTAGTAGGGTCTCCCATGGCATATTGGTCTCGGGTGAGGGGCTAGACTAATAATGGTTCAAGAAGACCCCATGAAACATAAGGAGGGAAGTCACGTTACCAAGCTTGGAGGAAGCCCGGGGCCCTCATCTGGAGCCAGGCCCAGAAGGAGGGCCTGCCAGTGAGCACCTGATGGCCGAGGGAGGGAATCCTCAGGACAGACCCAAACGTAGAGTGCAGGTGAAGTGGGAACGCCTGGAGGAGTCAAAGAACTCCACAGTGGCAAAGCCCCAGGGATTGAGATGCTGAAGGCTTTGGGTGTTGAGGGGCTGTTATGGATGAAACTAGCAGACAGGGGTGGTGGTCCCAGTGTTCAGACAGGGGGACCAGAGGGTGTGTGCTAATTACAGAGACATCACATGACTCGGCATCCCTGGGAAAGTCTACTCTAAGGTGCTGGAAAGGAGGCTCCGGCTGAAAGTCAAATCACAGATAGAAGAGGAACAATGTGGATTCTGTCCTGGTCGTGGAACAACACCGCAGCTCTTAACGCTCACAAGGATCCTGGAGAGGACTTGGGAGTATGTCCATCCAGTCTACATGTGTTTCGTAGATCTGGAGAGGGCCTATGACCAGGTCCCCCTGGATATATTGTGGGAGTCTGGAGTCTGTGACCTCCAACAGTCTCTGGATCAGTTCACAGCTGAGTGTGGAGCAGCAGGGATGAGGATCAGCACCTCTAAATCTGAGACCATGGTTCTCAGCAGGACACCAGAGGATGGTCCACTCTGAGTAGGGAATGAGTCCTGACCCCAAGTGAGGGAGTTCAAGTCTCTCAGGGTCTGGTTCTCCAGTGAGGGGAAGATGGAGCATGAGTTGGACCAGAGAATCAGAGCTGCTGGAGCAGTACTGAGCTCACTTGACCAAACCATGGTTACCAAGAGAGAGCTGAGCCAGAAGACAAAGCTCTCCATCTACTGGTCAGTGTTTGTTCCTACTCTCACCTGTGGCCATGAGGGCTGGACATGACCTAAAGAACCAGACCACAGACACCAGTAGCTGAACTGGGTTTCCTCAGGAGACTGTCTGGTGTCTCTCAGAGAAGTTCAGACATCATGAGGGACTCAGAGTAGAGCCGCTGCTCCTCAACTAGAAAGGGCTGGGGTGGGGTGGTTCACCATCTAATAAGGAGGCCACCTGATCTCCTTCCATAAGAGTTTTTCAGGCACGTCCAGCTGGGAGGAGGCCATGGGGTAGACTGAGGACTAGGTGGAGGGATTATATCTCCACCCTGGCCAAGGAACGCCT
>OMLC01098058.1:0-17243 GCA_900302585.1 Regalecus glesne
CTAAGTGATTAACCATATTCACAGATTTCAGCTCGACCGATCTCTCTCTCTCTCTCTCTCTCTCTCTCTCTCTCTCACACACACACACACACACACACACACACACACACACACACACACACACACACACACACACACACACACACATGCTCACACCCACACACCTGTGTGTGTCTGTTGACAGACAGTGTGGTTGTTTGTCGTCACCCTGCATTTGTAGATTACTCCTGGTGATTGAATCCATGGGGTGTAGGAGGAGTTAGCTTGAGGGGCACCAACTATTAACCTGCAAACAGATAAGACAGTCAAACAGACAGACAGGAAGTCATTCTCAATGACAGAGACATTCAGAAAGACAAACAGTCATTCAGACAGAAAGACAGACAGAAAAAAACAATTCAGATGGACAGACAGCCGGTCAGACAGATAGAGAGACAAACAACCATTCAAACTGACAGTAATTCAGATAGTCACAGACAGATGGACATACAGAAAGTCACTCAGACATACTCAGAAAGTCATTCAGACAAACAGAGAGATGGTCATTCAGACAGGTTATTCTATCCCTAGCATGTGTGGCTCTACACGAAAAGTCAGATAGCTAAACATGTCATCCTAGGTATTTAAAGGGTGAATGGTGACTGGGACATGGAAGTCAAGTTGAGGACTTAATACTTTTTTTGTTTTCATCAAGTTGCTTTCTTACAATGCTTTTCCAGAACTTTGTGAAACTCGAAATAAATCAGCAAGAAATGATTCTTGGTGTAAGCAAAACTGTATATCTAAACACCCAATACTGCATAGCTAGAAAATGGTGGCACATGACAAACTACTAGAAATTTATCTCCTTTATGCATCTAAAAATGTAAAATAAAAGGACAAAATATGAATGAATCCTCATTGGTAAAGATAAAACATGAAATATATACTTAAAACAAAGCTTATTCATGGCTCAAAATAGGTAGATAGCAAATATTAAGAGAAGATTCAATACCACCTCACTTGTATTTTTTAACAAGAGAAAATGGCTGGCCTTAAACTATGACCCAAGAGTATGTGATCAAAATTGACCAATATACAAATAATGACCAGATTAGCTGATAGCAGTCTTTAAGCAGCCACTTCGGGTGCTAAAATGTTTTTTTCCTACATGTAATATGACACTCCATGCCAAGTATTACACAGAAAAACAATTTCTTTGTAAAGAAAGAAAGAAAGAAAGGAAAGGATTCCCTTATCAGTCCCGCAAGGGGAAATTTGGATTTCTCTGCATTTTTGACCCAACCTAGTGTATAGGAGCAGGGAGCTGCCAACATATGGCGCTTGGGGAGCAGTTAGGGGTTCAGTGTCTTGCTCAAGGACACCTCGACATGCTGTATGCAGGACCGGGGATCGAACCTGCAACCTTCCGATCGCCAGACAACCGCTCTACCCACTGAGCTATGCCGCCCCAAAGTCCAGCAGATTAGTCAAAAAAAATCCATGATATAGGCTCAGAGAAGAAAAGACAAGATATTCCTTTATTAGTCCCACAGGGGGAAATTAGGGTTAACCTTAACCCATGTTACGGCAGCAAAGTGGAAAGCACAGTAAGAGAGGCATCAAATCTAAAGCATATTAATGGAGACATAAGTAACACTACTTCGGTTACTGGCCTGAGGAAAATGTATGGCTTTCCCTTGGTAAACTTCAATTCAAGCTTCCTGAGTTCCCGTTGCTCCCAGGGTGAACCTTGGTGATAAGGGCCATGGGCCACTCACTTCTTTTGACTTGAGTGTTTCTGAGCAGCATCAAATCTCCTTCTGTGATGTTGGCTTTGCTATCTTGCCACTGGCTTCAGCTTTGGAGAGTGGGGAGATATTTTTTGTCTCCATCTCTACCGGAAGGCATTTGCCAAGTGTTGAACCCATTTCCATTGCTTGCAGTACAGATTCAGATTCCTGAAGGATCCTGGCGGAGGAAGTGACGTGCGGACCTTCTGCGTCAGGATTATCGCATGAATCAGAAGGAAAGGTGAGTCTGCATCAGCTGAGATGGGTGTGAGAGGTCTTTCAATTCCATTGCATGGTCTGTTGATGGAAACGCTGCATGACAACTGTACTATGGGACACTATTTTATGAAGTCTCAAGTTGGAGATGGGGGGGCATACCTTGGGCTGATTTCAGTAGATTGATGGTTGCAGTTGCAGATGCAGCGACTTGAGTCTGTCATCGGCATAGAAGTCCCTGTGTATGAATTGTATCTCCGCCAAACTCATTCTCCCCTTGTAGCGCTCCTCGCCGTAGCCCATAAATAGCAACCGTAGGAGAGCAGTGATTTCCAAATACATGGACTTTCATCTTGTAGTCCTTCTTTGGTGGTGCTGTCGTTTCTGAACTATAGGAAGTTGAGGAAATTCCTGTAGTCCTCTCTGACAATGAAGCTATGGAACATTTGCTCAATATCTGTTGTTGTGGCCACCTTCTCATACCTAAACCGCATTAGCACTCTCAGCAAGTTGTTGTTTGAGTCTGATCCTGTGAGCTGGAGAAGCTGAGATGTGATGCACCGGAGTCGAACACAACTTGGATCTGGCTGGACTTGTATGGGTGGTACACACCAAAACTGGGAAGGTACCAGAATTCTTCTCCATCCTGGAGCAGTGGAGCCAAGTCCGGATGATCATGGTCAAAGATTTTCTGCATGAAAGCTAGAAAATAGTTCTTCATTTCAGGCTTTCTTTTAAGAGTACGACAGAGGCTGGTGAAACAAGTCAGAGCTTGTCCTTTGTTGATGGAAGGATGTGACCTTGGTGTGTGAAAGGGAAGGGGAGTCACCTATCTGTTTGGATCATCCACGGACAATTGATCTCATCCCATGCAGGACTACATTGATATACTAGAGAGCTCCTTCAGTGGCTGGTTACTCCATCCAAGGTGTCTGAAGGAGTGTTTCCACAGGTCTTTCCTTCCCGCAGCTGTCAGACTATATAACCAGCACTGGTCCCCCAATGAACTAAATTCAATATATAAACAACTGGATCACATATCATTTAATTCAAACTGGGTGTTTTTTCCCTGTTCATATTGTATATAATGTAGGGACAGCATGGCTAATTGGGTAGAGTGGTCGCTTGACGATCGGAAGGTTGCAGGTTCGATCCCCGGTCCTACAGAGAAGCGTGTCGAGGTGTCCTTGAGCAAGACACTGTTCCCCCAACTGCTCTGCCCTGTGATAGACTGGTGACCTATCAAGGGTGTACCCTGCCTCTTGCCCAATGAGAACAGAGATAGGCTCCAGTTCCCCCGCGACCCGATTTTGGATAAGCGGTTGACGATGGATGGATGGATATTGTATATAATTTTCATATTTCATTACATTACATTACAGGCATTTAGCAGACGCTCTTATCCAGAGTAACGCACAAATGCATAGTCAAGGTACAAAAGATACTGTTTAAATTGCTGTTACATATTATCCTTTGGATTTGATCCCTCTCTTACTGTGCTTTCCACTTTGCTGCTGTAACACCGTAAATTCCCCCTGTGAGACTAATAAAGGAATATCTTATCTTATCCATTAACATCTCCTTGTCCATCAACTGAACGAATCATACGACCTCAATGGACGGAGCAACCTTGTTGTTATGTGTGCTTTCAAATATCTCACTTCCCAGTCAACTATCACCAGCATTTTGAACCAGCCTGTGAAAGAAGTGAGAGCACCGTAGGTTTTGGAAGCTGAGAGACTTTGTATTTACTGCAAGCTCTTTCAAAATGAGGTGGTTGGTACATAAGCTGTGTGAGTGGCAGCCATTCTCCAGAACATTAGTCCAGCATATGTTGACTCCTTTAGGCTTGTGAGCAGTACCCAGCAATACGTCTCCAACTACAACCAAGCCCTGGTTGAGTTTTTGGGCATGAGGGGCATTGTTAGGCCCATTACACTGGTCTCTCACCTTGTGTACTCGTAAGACATCCCAGTGAAGGAGAATCTGTCCATCAGGGCCACATTCAGGTACGAGGTGAGCAATAGGCTTGAAGTGAGAGTGGTGTTTGGCAGCCTCAGGTGTAGGTATTTCTGACCTATCATCCGGTATATGGTTGCACTACGTGTGCTGGAAGAAGCACGTTGAGACTTCGAACTAAGGGCTGAGCAATGAAGCCATTTCCTCTTCTTCTTCTCATCTTGGTCACACAGCACATGTGCGCAGTGTGTAGTGAGAATCCGTTCAATTGAAGTTGAACAGGTTAAAGAACTCAGGCCGAGTGAGACACCTGTTACTCTGATCATCCAATACAGCATAGACCCGTGTCAATCTGTCTGGTTGTCCTGATGGATGCACCTTAATGAGACAGATTTTAGAGCAGCAGAGGGTTGTATTGGCTCCACCACATACTTTTGTACTTGAGAGACTATGTTAGGAAAAGCCACTTCCCTTTTCTACCTGGTGCACTTTGTGTCAGGGTCTTTGGTGGTCGATGGAGCTGGTCCTAGATGAAGAGCTGTGATATGTTTACTGCAGTCACATTCTTTACACTGGATGGCCAGTGTGCAATCTTTGGCCACATGATCGGTCGAAGAGCAGCATCTGAAACAAATGACACTCTCTTTGAGAAATTCTTTGCAGTCCTCCAGTTTTTTCACTTGGAAGCCCCTGCATCGCTTTAGAGGGTGGGGGTTTTCATGGATCAGGCACTACCTGTCAATGTCCAAGTTTGCAGGTATTGGCGTGATCTGTTTTGTGGGTGATATTTTGCCTCTAGAGTGTGTACCCTCATGCGGGGTTGTCCGGTATGCTAGATGAATTAAGTGTGAAACTCAGATAATTACAAATATGGACCTTTCTGCAAAGGAAATAAGTGAAAAATGAGAACAGAGGAAACTGGACTTGGTTTTGCAGCTTGTAAAAACTGCCTTGTGACATCCATTTCTCTTTAAGCCGTGTAGTAGTTTCTTGATTATTGGGAGGACACCTCGAGATGTATCCTAGTAAGTGAGCTCAGGTAAGTAACCCTCTAATTTTGCAGACTCCAACTCCCTTAAAAGCTCGCCAGGTGCTCTCAGTTTGAGGGGATCTTGGTTGCTAACCTTGGGAAACCTCCAGTTTGTCCAAAAGAACCTTCTTAATCCTCTCAAGTGACCCCTAGGACTCATGTAGATGCATTAATGCAATCCTGAGCACAGCAGCAGGGTTACTGACATGGAAAGCTCTGATTCTCCTAACCTGCTCTGATGACTGGGGACCACCTTGTTAGAAGGTCAAGCTCATCATTGCAGGTGAGTTTCAGTCCTTTTAGACATTCATGAAGGTTGATTTTCAGCCCCAATTGTCTGGACAGTCGTCGAACATGATCACCGTAAAGGTCACAAGCTCACGACAAGCCATGTAGATAGCACAGTCATTTGTGCCTGTGTAATCAGGAACAGATGACTGTGGTGCTTGCATTTGAAGAGGGGGCATGTGAGGCTGAGGTCTTTTCAAGGATGAGAAGTTGTCTGGATGAATCATACTATACACTGAAGTAGCTACCATGGTGCTTGACATGAACTGGGGGGGGTATTCGATCCAACCTTAGCTATGTAAATGGCGTTTCGCTCACAGTATAGAGGGATGGGAGGTACCTCAGGTAGCCAATTGGGTTGAGATTGAAACTCAAAATGGGGCGGTGACAGGTGAATAAGAGTGGACTTTAGAATGGCATTCAACAAAGTTACTTGTTCTCTCCTCTGGAGTCACAGAGGATTGCTGCAAGAGCCATTGCCCTAGAGTTTGCTATAGCTCCCAGTTCTGCGGCAGCCAATTCCAGAGTCTCTGCATCCAGTAAGGTAGCCGCAAATTCTTGCTCTTGCTTCAATGTGGGTAGACCGGCCTCCATGCGTACCTTCTCTATTCTCAAATGGGATTTTTCAACCATGAGCTCAGAGTTTCTTTTAACAAAGCTGGTATGAGCATGCACTGCTTCGGCTCTGGCTCGTGCTTTAACTGCTGCTAAGCTTGCTGATGATTTGCTCGAGCTGGTAAAGCTAGTGACAGATCTAGTTACATATGATTTTTCAAAGGAATGTTGAGATTGAACCTTATGTTCATTTCCTGTGCCCCCCTTGTCATCCATGTTGTGCATGCAATAGACCAGTTATTGGTATGAAGGGTAAGGGTAGACAAGGCAGGGCCAGGGCAGGTAATCATCTTTTCCCTTTATTCCCCTCTCATCAGAGTCGCTGTGTTGACCTCACCATGAAGCTTTTTTTTCTTCACAATTCTGTCCTTCGTATGCATGGCTCTACACAAAGTGGCAAATGGCTAAACATGTCCTCCTCGGTATCGAAAGGGTGAATGATGACTGAGACATGGAAGTAAAGTCGAGGGCTTTATACTTGTTTTGTTTTCATCAAATTGCTTTCGTACAATGTTTTTTCAGAACTTTGTGAAACTGGAAATAAATTAGAATGAAATAGTTATTGGTGTTATTGGTGTAAGCAAAACTGAATATCTTAAGTGTATATCTAAACACCCAATACTGCACTGCTATGAAATGGTGGCACGTGTCAAAGTGATAGAACATTATCTTTATGTTTCAAAGTGTCAAATAAATATACAAAATATGCATCGAACCTCATTAGCAAAGATAAAAAAAAGTATTATATACTTACAAACAAAGCTTGTTCAATGCTCAAAATAGGTGGATGGCAAAGATTAAGAGAAGTTTCAATTCCACCTTGTGTGTATTTTAACAAGACAAAATGGCTGGTCTTAAACTATGACTGGGCACATGTGATCAAAATTGACCAATACACAACAATTTTCAAGATTAGCTGACAGCAGTCTTCAAACGGCAACTTCGGGTGCTAAAATGCTCTTTTCCTACATGTAACATAACACTGACAGACTGTCTTTCAGGCGGACAGACAGACAAACACAAATACAATCAGACAGTCAAGTAAGTCTTATCTGTATAGCCCATTATCAAAGATTAAAAATGTTCCTCAGTGAGCTTTACTCTGACACAGCATCCTGTCCTTAGACCCTCAAATGGATAAGGAACAATTCCCTTAAAAAGAACTTCAACAAGGAGGAAAAAAATCGAGAAGCATCATAGAGAGCAACATAGGAAAGATCTCTCAACCAGATGGACAAACGTATGTATGATGGACCTTGTGCATACAAATTCAACTCAATTTAAAGCATAAAACACGAGAGAATAACAGAAGTTAAACTAGTAGTGATAATAAGCTCCTTTATAGAGGCAGTGTATTTTAATGAACTTCTGGGATGTAAATACCCCAGACCTAGCTACTAGGCTAATTCTTATATGATGAACGTGTCAAGTCAAACAGGCAGCCAAATGGACAGACAGTCATTCAGATAGACGGATACAGACGGAGTTAGACAGACATACAGAGAAATAGAGAAAGGACATGGAAAAACTCTTGTCAGAAGTACTGTGGCTTCCATGTGCTCAGGCTTCATACAACTAATATCTGTCACCCTGCGTGCAAACTATTCATGTCGCACGGGAAATGTCATGACTAATGTGTGGTGACATTAGAAAAAAAGACCGTTCTTTCTGCATCTTCCTCACATGCTCACTGAGAGGCAGGGGAATGGCATAAAGTCCCTTGGTGGTGGTGTGCGTGAGGGCCATGCAGGCTCGGTTCTGGTTCTGCCTATTACCCAACAGCGTGGTCCCCCACACCGACTTCGGTTCTTACCATCTGTTGTGGCGCTGTCTGTGGAGCAGGACGGAGTAACCAAAAAGAGACCCACTCGGACCGCTGAAGCCCAAGGAGTTCTGTATGTCCAAATTATACCCCAACCCGCTTCCAAGCCAGAAACACAAAACCCACAGAGAGATCAGAAACGCCAACCCACAACACCGCATGCTGCCCTTCTCTGTTTCTCTCTCCGCGTAACGGAACCCGGCTTTCTCCCGCTCCAACTAAATAGGAAATAAATTAAACCAACCACACATTGGAGAAAGTAGAAAAGACGGGAAACTGGGGCACAGCAGGAGAGCAAAGAGAATAAAATGAATCAAGATGTTTTCTGACAGGACGGAAACTAAAGAGCGCACATGAGAGAAGAAGACAGCCTGACACGGTGCGCGGCACCGCGTGTCTCCGTGCGCGTCCTCAGTGCGCCAGCTGTGACGTCTCTCCACCCGCAAGCTCATCACGTGAAACTCAGAGCAGTTGAACGGAACTAAAACTACACAACAGTAAACAAACTGAAATAAACAAACTAAAATAAACACAACAGTAAACAAACTAAAGTAACACAACAGTAAACAAACTGAAATAAACACAACAGTAAACAAACTAAAGTAAACACAACAGTAAACAAACTGAAATAAACACAACAGTAAACAAACTGAAATAAACACAACAGTAAACAAACTGAAATAAACACAACAGTAAACAAACTAAAGTAAACACAACAGTAAACAAACTGAAATAAACACAACAGTAAAAACTGAAATAAATACAACAGTAAACAAACTGAAATAAACACAACAGTAAACAAACTGAAATAAACACAGCAGTAAACAAACTGAAATAAACACAACAGTAAACAAACTGAAATAAACACAACAGTAAACAAACTAAAACTACACAACAGTAAACACACTAAAACCACACAACAGTAAACAAACTCAAATAAACACAACAGTAAAAAAGTAAAACTACACAACAGTAAACAAACTAAAACTACACAACAGTAAAGAAATTAAAACTACACAACAGCAAACAATCTCTAACTACTGTTCAGGGACACAAGCAGGGGTATTAAACCTAACATGGGTGTCATTTTAATGGTGGAAGGAAGCTGGAGCAACCAGAGAAAACCCAGGCTGACCAAAAGAACATACTAAATCCACACAGAAAGGACGTGTGACATGATTCAAACCCAGGACCTTGATTATGGGTTATACAAATAAAATTGACTTGATCTGACTTAGCCTTTTTGCTTTGTGGTAACGGTGCTTACAGGTGAAATCTTCCGACTGGAGACCTCTGATTCCCTTACCTGGATTATTGAGCATGCATCAAGACATCTTCATTTCAGAATAAAGATGTCACCTGTTTGAGTGACGAAACGTTTCTGAATAAACGTCTTATACAGTTGAACCAATTCACCTTTCTTGTAATCAGCAGCGGATGTGATTTTATTTAAAGCTCCCCTTCCTGTCTCTGTTCTCGGGAAACAGAACATGTCAAAGGAAAGCACAAAGACTCAACAACCTGTTGCAATCGTTAAAGGAGGAAAAAAGTGGTGCCCAATGTTATAATACCTTGGAATCAATCAAATAAAGATTAATATCAGTCATTTAAAAAGCATGTTAAAAAGGAAGCCAATACTATTAAATTCAAGCTTGCTAGTGTAAGGCATATAACTCCATACCCAACAACCTAAGACAGCCAACCAATGATCTTGTCCAACCATGTGGTCTCAAAAGCTTGGTCACAATCAGGCATAAAAACTGAGACAAATGGAGTCCCTTTACAGACACTAAAATTGAACTACTACTTGTTTTAGCTACTTCTGTTCAGGGTCACCACAGTGGATCATCCATCTCAATATCTTCATGTCCTCTGTATCTTCCTATCACACTAGACAGCTGTATGTACTCCTACACTAAGAAAGAAAGAAAGAAAGGATTCCCTTATCAGTCCCGCAAGGGGAAATTTGGATTTCTCTGCATTTTTGACCCATCCTATTGTATAGGAGCAGTGAGCTGCCAACATATGGCGCTCGGGGAGCAGTTAGGGGTTAAGTGTCTTGCTCAAGGACACCTCCACATGCTGTATGCAGGACCGGGGATTAAACCTGCAACCTTCTGATTGCCAGACGACCACTCTACCCACTGAGCTATGCCGCCCCTAGATAACAGCTAGATAACAATCCTAGTGCCATCATAAGACTCCAACGCAACGTCAACTAAGAAACATAAACCTAAAATAAACTAACAAGATTTCATGTGCATAAACCGAGTACATCAAATTGCACCCACTGCCAGTCCTTCTGCTTTGCCAACTCATCCCCCACGTAGGATGTACACAAGCTCTTCCAGAGACAGAAGACTACGAAGGCACTGGGCTTAAATGGCATGTCGCCCTCCTTTCATTTTCACAATGATCTTCAAAAGATCACCGGAGCCATTTAGTCCCCCTCCCACATTAAAAGCTCCACTATCATCCCAGTCCCAAAAAGTTCTGTTGTCACAAGATTTAATGAGTACATGCCCCTTACCGTAACATCTGTGGTAATGAACTCTTTTTAGAAACTAGTGTTGGCCCACCTGAAGGTTTTCTTGCTGCATGACCAAGGCCAGTGGAATTTGTTCTCTGCATCTAACCTGTCGAATGTATAGGAACAGTCAGTGCAACCACAATGTGGTGCTTGAGAAGCAGATAGGGGTTCAATGTCTTGGTCAAGGACACCTTGACACATTTTCACAAAAAAGAGGTGAATCAGTTCAACTGGATCAGAAGTTTATTTGGAACGTTTCGTCACTCACCAGGTGACTTCTTTAGTCTGAGCTGAAAATAAACTGTTGAACTGATTCACCTCTTTTTGTGATCTCCATACCTGGATTATTGAGCATGCATCAAAACAACTTGACACATTTTCTGCAGGGGCTGCGGATTGAACCACCAATCTCCGATTACTAGACCACCACTTTATCTCCTTTGCTATAGTACCACTAATGCTGAGCAGAAACTGTCTTCAGTCCATGTACTTCACATACAGGGGACAATACTATAGGCAGAACCATAGGCGTGTGATGAGTTCCTGGGTTTCATCTATAGTGGCCAACCTGGAGGAAGTGGAGAAGAAGGCTCTAACATCTTATCCTGGGACACCTCCTAGACATTGTTTCAGATTTGTGGATTACACCTTGGCTAAAATTAAATCTCGAGAAGTACCACATTTCACTGACCACATTAATTTGATGGATAACTACATCAAGTTCACCAGGGAGAACATAAAAAGGGACAATTTGGCCTTCTTCGATTATGAAAAAAAATTGGTGATGGTATACATTCAATTGTGGATGTTTGCTGTAAACCCACATATACAGTTCAGTACCTTAAGGTTTGACTCTCAACACCCACTGGAATACAAAGTGGGTGGTGAGAGTCAGTGGCCATTCATTCAAAGATGAGGATGTTCACATCCTTGACAGGAAGGAACACTGGTTTGAAAGGGGTGTTTAAGACCATCTTTGTTAAAAGCGAACCACCATCCTTGAAGGGGGGGTTAGAGAACATCTCTCATCATTTTACCATGCTGCGATTAAAGCTATTCCCCAATCATCTGTGACTAGTATTCATTAGCAATGAATGTGCAGTCAAAGGCTGGCCAATTTACACATGAAACCATCCTTTGTTATGGTTGGCAGGCAATAGTATTGTCTATATGTCTTAATGCATGCTCAATAATCCAGGTAATGGCATCAAAAAAAGATGAATCAGTTCAATTGTATACGAAATGTATTCAGAAATGTTTCTTCAGTCAAACAGGCGACATCTTCAGTCTGACTGACGTTCATACAGAAGGCTCGTCTGGCATAGCAGAAGTCTAAACCCAGGCAGAGAAAGAAATTCGACTCACTTTCTGCAAGTAAGGGCCATCTGCAAACGAAGGACGACAACCTCAATGATGTATAGTGAGGAACAGAGCGGCCAAATGACTGTGATGCAGACAAGTGGGTGAGGAACCTCTCCGACGGAAAATCCACCCGTGTGGAGAGGGCAATGAATTCCTTGGTTGCGCCGTGGCAAGTTCCAGTGGTGGGAGCCATTATTGGCACGGAATTAGTGACCCGGAAGAACAAAATAACAGAGACGGAAGCAGAACTAGTGCGAACGAAAGTCTCGGTCTGTCTCAGTACTGCAAAGCTGCCACCATCCAACTTAAGCCGTGACGAGAGAAAGGCGCAAACAACCGACTCAGACTGAAGATGTCTCCTGTTTGAGTGACGCAACTTTTCTAAATAAACGTCTTTTCAAGTTGAACCGATTTACTTTTTTGAGATTCCTTACCTGGAATATTGACCATGCATCAAGATATTTCTAAATAAAATGTATCTTCCAGCTGAACTGATTCACCTGTTTTTATTTTAGCCATAGCCCTCCTCTGTGGTTTTCCTTTTCCCTGGCAGCTCCATATTAAGCATCTTTCTCCGAGTATACCCAGCATCTCTCCTTCACAAGTCCAAACAATCTCAATGTTGCCTCTTTCTCTTTGTTTCCAAACCATCCAACCTGGGCGGTCTCTCTAATATACTCATTCATAATCCTATCCAGTAGTTGCAAGATTGGTGGTTTGGTCCCTGCAGAAATTATGAACCTCCAACTGCTCTTTGAATATTGGGTGGTGGCTGCACTAAATGCTCCTATACAATAGGATGGGCTAAATGCAGAGGACACATTTCATTGAAGATTACAATGACCAAATTAAGTGTTCTTCCCTCATCCTTCTTTCACCTTATATTTTTTCCAACTCTATTACCTCCAGCTCTGCCTCTTGCCTTTTTGTTAATGTGAATCTCTTCAAACTGTATAACATAGCTGGTCTAAATACCTTTTAAACACTCCCTTTCACCCTGGCTCTGGAAGACATCTGTCAAAAATCATCTCTCTTTTTCATTGATTCCAACATTCCTGCACTCTCTTCACCTATTTTCACATTCACATTTACATTGTACAGTTGATCCCAGGTATTTAAACTCATCCAACTTCCTCACCACTCCTTGCATCCTCAACATTTTACTCCTCTCCCTGTCATTCATGCATATGTACTCCATCTTGCTCAAAATGCTCCTACAGTAACTTTTGTTAAAGGTCAAGGCAATTTCCACATGAAACTAATTACTTTTGGCCATTATGCAACTGCATTGTTTATAAGAGTGGGGATCCATGCACTCTGTTCAAACTGAAGCTGTCACCTGCATGAGTGATGAAACGTTTTTTACCTTAAACATTGTACCTAGATGAAAGGGTTCCCCTTTCTGTGATTTCCTTGACTTGTATGATTGAGTATGCATAAAGACAAGCAATGCTCCGGTTCAGCCAGTTTTTTTAGGTTGTTTTTGAAACAACACCACTCCTGACTCTCATTCAAGTGGAATCCATTTCAAACGGCATTCACCTTACCAATACTCACACAAGAGACACACAACTTAAGAATTGTGAGTTTTCCTTATTTCACCTGTTACCAGAGTGGCTATAGAAGCACAGTCATGGCAAGGAACTGGGTGAGAAATCAGAAAGCAGAGGGAAGAAATGGAGACAGAACAGTTCCTCCAAGCAGGAAGTAGTCTGGGTCCTCTGCCCCCCCCCAGTACATCCTGTACAAACATTATTGACCCTTCATCTCTCTCACTATTTGTGACTCTATTTCTATTTTCTGTCCACCCTCTTTTTTTAAGTCCACCCCATCATTTCCTGCACTTTTCTCCCCTACTGCTTTCCTTCTCCACTCTTCCCTTACTCTTTCAATCTATCTCCTTCCTGCTATTGAGATTAAATCCGGAGTTGTAGTTTTGACCATGTGAATTCGACACAAATGATATTTTATCTGTTAGTAAGTATATATTTTTATTTCCATTAAAAGTTTGTCATCATTTTTTCATTAGTATGGATGCACTAACATCAAGTTTTTTTACTGCCAATTCTGAATGTAAATCTTAAAGTATCGGTTGATACAAAATACCAATCTGGTAGATTACCTATGCTTAACAGAACAGATTTAGAACATTATTTTAGGATCAATGGACAAAATAATTGAGCCATCAACAGTTTTTCTCCACTGTTAAAGAGATAAAGGCTTCCATAAACCCATCCATCCCTTTCAAGCTTCAAATTTCAAGTTTAAAGGTGTTTATCATCACTGATTGTACAAGTACACTCGTGTGAAAATACTTAGCTGAGAGGCTCAATGTGTATGTGTGTGTGTGTGTGTGTGTGCATATAATTGGTAGAGTATGCCATGTTGTTTGAGAGGATTTTCCAGGTGAATGACATAGATACCCTTATCAGTCCAGCCAGGGGGAATTTGGATTTCCCTGCATTTGAACCCATCCTATTGTAGAGGAGCAGTGAGATGCAAACATATGTCACTAAGGGAGCAGTTAGGGATTAAGTTTCTTGGTCAAGGAAACCTGGACATGCTTTCGGCTGGACCACGGATCAAACCTGTAACCTTCCGATGGCCAGACCACTGCTCTACCCACTGAGCTGTGTCACCACTATTGAATTTTAAAAGAAATCTGTTTCTCTCCAAAGACCGAAGATATGACATCCCTTAAACAATTGTTTCTAAAACTACACATATGTGCATCAAACCTAACTTTAAATGGACCCTCTGTGAGCCCAACATATGTTTATTTTCTATTATTGTCTTTTATTTCTATTGATCATTAGTAAATGACCCCTTCTGTTTGGCATCTTCCTTAAAGGGGGCTGAATTTATTTGCATATCAGTAGCCCAATCTGCAGTAAAGTGGGCCAACTAGAAGTGGGCTAACACAGACAGTGTAATAGTCTAAATTGAGGACATATTGTGTTTCAAAATTTTAATACATTGTCTAAAACAAGGATTGGCTACAGCATGACATCTAGATTTGAAATAACCATGTTTTAGGGACACATTAATAGGAAGAAACAGCATCCAAAATGTCAGTTTCATTTCCACATGGAAAAAAATCTAACGGATATACAAGAAAGCACACAAATTGATATTATTACTTCAGTCGAGATGTGACTGAGAGGCCCATTTTACATGTCACGATTAGTCCCCCTGTTGTGGGAGTGGACATAGACTTAGATGGGGTTCTATGGGATTATGGCCGGATGCCCTTCCTGAAGCCCTATGGGGGATTCCAGCTCATTGCCTCTAGCTCGTCAGTTCCCAAAGTGAGTGTTCTAGCCACCGAGCTACCGCAGTCAGAAATAATGGGACTGTGTGACCTTAAATCTACATTTCCTGTTGGGTTATCTGTTTCCTGTCTATAATCCAAACAGAGAAAACCCCCACAGTAATATCCATCTATGGGCAACTAACTGTCATCTTTTCAGAGTGACAAGAACTCCTCTGTTAGCAAAGAAGTGTATTAACTCTGAGATCAGCTCAAACAATAGTATCCTTACATGTCATCATCATTATCATCATAATCATTATCAACCTTATCATCATCAACAATAACACAACAGGGAAGCCCTGCTGTGCTAAAAGCAAGAGATCTGTAAGGCTCCATTCAAAAGAATCCCATAAACAGGATGTCTTGTTCTGGATGAGAGTTGGATGGTCAAATCAGATGACGCCAGTGAATTACGCCGGCAACAGCAAGGCCAGAAGACACTACCATCCTAAGTGAACATTTTCCCCTCCCCCACGACGGGTTTTAAAACCAGACGTTATGTGACATCACAAAACAAGAGTCAGCAGATCAGTTTTATAAGTGCATTTATTGTATATAATAAAATAAAACAAGCACAAAACAAGTTTTTACAATTGATACATTATTTCTGCAAACAATACATCACCATAGTAGTGAATGTTTTTTTTTCAATTTGTCCGTTTTTTGTCATCCTCTCATTCCATCATGAGATTTGTGGTCTTCTCCCTTTCCGTTTGTCATCTCATGGATTCCTTGTGAATGTAGCATCATGGATTCATTAGCTTATCCTTCATTTATTAGTTAATTATCAATCAATCAATCAATAAAATCAATAATCTAAAGGATAATACTAAAAAAATGAATACTGAAATCAACTAAGTCACAAAAAAGAAGGCATACAAGGGGACCTCAGTAGCTCAGTCGTAGAGTAACTTAGGATCTGATGAGGCTCTGGGTTCAAACCCACTGTAGGTCATCATGAAGTGCATTCACCCTTAATCCCCTAAACCCCATTTAAGTCTATATCCACCCCCCCCAATGTGGTGACTAATTTTGACATGTAAAATGGACCTCTCAGTAGATTAAAACTTATCCTGGAAAGACCACATTGACTGTAAAAAAAAAACAACAAGACGTCTTTTGGTATCATTAGAAACAATTCTTCACTGGTACATCAATCTTGTCTTCTGACATTATTACAGTTTAGTGTATCTTAACATATCATACAGTAACATTGGCTGGGCTAGTACTCATTCTTCTTCTCTCCAAATATTATTGTAGTAAGAATCTTTTCCTTTAAGATTGGCAACTACTTCTAACTGCCACAAACCGTCTTTTCCTCTGTTAAAGAAATAAAACCTGATATCCATTTACAGTATGAGCATCTATCAAGTATGCATTTTCATGTATAAATGTATGTTCCAAAAGTCCAGATTACCTTGTATATTTCATAATTTCTTTTTAATGTGCTCTGATGTCCAGTCATATCCATCCAGACATGTAAAGGACATTCATTTTTCCTGTAATCATGCAACTCTTGGCCAATGTTCAATAAAACACAGAGGGTCGTCACTTTGGAATGCCAGTCCCACCTCCATCAAATCCTATCCATCATTATCAGTGGTTAAGTTTTACATGAAAAAACACCCAGGCCATAGTTGATGTGCTCATTTGTTATATGTGTAAACTTGAGCCTTTGATGAGAGGTCAGTTTCACATGTCATGATTAGTCCCCATATTATGAAAGTGGACGTAGACTAAGATGGAGCTTGAAGGAAAAAGGCCGGATGCCTTTCCTGACACCATGCGACGCCTGGCTTGTCATTTCCTGATGCGTAGAGTCTACCACTGAGCTACCGCAGCCCAATAAAGCCTTGAATGTGGATACATATATAAATGTATACGTATGTATGTATGTATGTATGTATGTATGTATGTATGTATGTATGTATGTATGTATGTATGTATGTATGTATGTGTGTGTGTGTATGTATGTATGTATGTATGTATGTATGTATGTATGTATGTATGTATGTATGTATGTGTGTGTATGTACACATACATACATACATACATACATACATACATACATACATACATACATACATACATACATACATACATACATACATACATACATACATACATAAAGAACATCTCAGTCCTATTATGCAAAATGACAACAGGTTATCCATCAAATTGAATCCAATAGGGTCAAAAATTTAGATCCAGGCAAAAAACAGAGGTCCATTTTAATGTGTCATGATTAGTCCCTATGTTGTGGGGGTGGACACTGACTGAGATGGTGCTTGGTCGATTAAGGCTGGATGCCCTGCCTGATGCCCCGTGGGGGGTTC
>OMLC01098061.1:6098-22141 GCA_900302585.1 Regalecus glesne
CCTCTGAAACCCCCCCCCCCCCCCATAAGGGTGTGACAACCTTTTCTCAAAGCTGGCAGAGTGGAAGAAAAGGAAGAAGAGTGTGAGCTGCCTGGAAAATGAGCAGATCGGTGTGATGAATTTTTCCCAGTGGCCCTTTCAACACAACAGGAGAGCTGGATGGATACAGAGGGAGGAAGGAGGAAAAACAAAAATCATACAACCATGACAGGAAGACTGCAAAGACTCCCGTGTGGGCCTCGGGCTGCAGGCCATATTTCTCCAGTACCTTTAGTAAACCATACTACAAGACACGTCACCATGGAAGAGTGTGTTAGCATAAGCACAGAAAGAAAGCGGTTCTGCACACTCGGAAAGACAACAAAAAACCAACATCCAGGCTCATGTTGGAAAAGAGTACCGATGAACTGGCCGTAGCGACACCCCATTGACAAGAGCTGTGGTCAACAGAATGAACGGGTCATCCTGTGAACACCGTCTGACAGGAAAGACCACAGCTGTCTGTCTGATGTCACCAGCCTGCATGGGTTAACAAGGGGAAGCATAAGAAGCTTATTACGCATTCATATCAACAGGATGCTGCCTTCTTTTTCATTCCGGCAGTCTCCAGTCCCTTTTCTGGAGGCCACAGACTCTTCAGGAGTTATGGAGGCACACTTGTAATAGCCTCCAATGAACTGACCCTGTGTGTTTACCCAAAGGTCACGACAAAGCCAACCTCCTGCCATTCATCTGGCTTCCTATTGGCCTGTCCCGAGTACAGACCAGGGTTCTGGAGCTATTCAGCGCTTTCTCTTGGATTCTTCCTCCATTCTACAAAGTGGACATTTTAAGGACTCGGCTACTGACAAGGTCAAGAAACACCGAGAGCCAGTTGACCAACAACAAGCTGCAGAACACCACAGAAAGTTGAATAAGGTTCATCTGGACACGGTGTTTACTGGGGGAACAATCTCCCAGTAAACATGCACTCTAGAGGCACTGATTCAACCCTCTGTGACCCCCTTACCTGGGTTACTGAGCATCCAGCTAGACATTCTGCAGGACAGCAGTTCATAAAAGACCATAAGATAAGATAACATAAGATCCGATATTCCTTTATTAGTCCCACCGGAGAGAAGTTATGGTGTTACAGCAGCAAAGTGGCTAGCACAGTAAGAGAGGCATCAAATCTAAGGCCTAATTTATAATAGCAATTGAAACAAGGGGGAAATATGAAAACCATATACAGTATGAACAGAAAACATACACTCAGGGTTAATTAGATGGAAGACAGAACTTCAGCAGATCAGCCCTTCAGTGGGGCTTTCTGCTCAGGAAAACCAAACTGAGCCAAAACATCGACTCAACACGTGCAGAGTCGGACCACTGGGGTCACACGAATGCCATACGACAAGGTCAAAGGACGACGTCATTGTTGACGAAGAAGTCCATCTTACATGTCATGACCAGTCTCCCCGTCCTAGGGGTAGACATGGACTTAGATGGAGCTTGGGGGAACTAAGGCCAGATGCACCTTCCTGATGCCCCACAGTGGGTTTGAACCCACTGCCTCTGACTTGTCAGCTCCTGAAGTGCTCTGCCCCTGAGCTGCCACGGCTCCACTTGACAATGAGATGCTAAACTGATCGATGAAATCAGCAGTAACTGACAAACATCCATGACAAGCACCGCTCTTCTAACAGCTTTTCCACATTCCATCTCTCAACACTATGAAACGCTCATTTCCATGCTGTTTGCAGTCGCCTGTAAGGCCTTTAAACCAGGTGACATGAATACCACAAACACACATTACCAGCATCTTTAAACAGTCTTCCTGCCTGAAGTAAATCTAATGTTTCCAAAACAGAGTCAGCACTGCTGTGCTCAGACCAGGACAAAAGGTTCATCTTGATATGATGGAGCTAGACACACAGAAAGGAAGCAGCCATATCATATCCTAAAGATCAGAAAGACAGCCAGTGAAGTTAGCAGAAATGTGGCAGATCCGGTCTACTGGGATCGTTACATAATCACATGGTTGGAGCCGTTCTTAACAGAGGAGCCTCTCCCTGAGGGGCTCATGTGTCTTACAGTGAAACCACAGTTCTTCCTCCCAGTCAGCCCAGTCTGCTGAGGAGCCACCAGTGAGCCGAGTCGAGTCGCTTTTCTTTGTACAGCCCATCATCACAAATTACATATGAACCTCAGTGGGTTTCACAGTAACACAACCTCCTGTCCTCAGAGCCTCACATCAGATCAGGAACAACTCCCTTAGAAACCTTTACCAGGGAGACGAACAGGAAGAAACCCCAGGGAGAGCCACAGAGGAGGATCTCTCTCCCCAGACGGACGTGCAATGGATGTAGTGTGTGGAGTAAAACAGTTACAGCACACAACACTGACAGAGGACAACAGAATTATGATGGAACTATAGATTTATGAAGCTGGTGTCGAGGTGTCCTTGAGGTAGACACCAAACCCACAACTGCTCAATTCCTGAGATGGGACGGTGACCCAGTGAGCTTGTGTGTGTACATGCAAATGAATGATGTGATCACAAAATCAATGGCGTTTCTCTCAACTCTGGGAATGGTCAAGTAAAGATCTTCCCCAGGTCATCCTGACCACAGGCCCAAACCAGTGTAGGAAGCATGACCCGATTACAGCACGAAGGCTTTCCCACTCTCATACCCCGCTAACGCAACAGTCGCTCTACAGCCGTCCTTTGTCAGTGGACGCAGGTCACTGGATGTCTTTCTGACAGTTCCAGCATGATGACATGGGAATGTCTATGGAGACTGGAAAAGCAAAACCACCAACAAGTACTGGGCCTGAGCACCATCACAGACTGCACCAACAGCACTGTAGTCATATCCTCCCGAGTCTCATGGCCGTCTCCGTGACCGCGGCAGCAAACAAGTACGCTGCTTGGTTTTTGATCTCCATCAGAAGTCAAGAATAGACGAGCCGTGACTGGAGCGAGGAGGGACCTCCTGATGCTCTTCACCATGGCCTCAGGAGCCATAGACTTGACGAGACCACCACATGAGTTATGAGCCACCTCACGTCATGTCACGTATGAGAGGCTCACTGTTCATGTGGATTTCCAAAACACTTCCTCCTCACTAACAGGCTCTCTCTCCATTCACGTCTTCTCCACTCCTCAGTGGGAACAAAAATCCTGCCGCCAGGACCTGCCCTGTCTTGCTCACACAGAATGGCTCCCAGCTCTGGGTGATGGGGCAGAGTTGTGCTCGGCAGACTAAACCCTCTCCTAAGACGGGAATAAATTCCGATTCCATTTGGTCCGTTCTACAATTAAAGTCTGCACCCAAGTACCTGCTACCTACGCATTTCTCAAAGTGATTACACTCTCATCAACATATCCTCAAACTAATCGATAGTCACAGCTCTTCTATACATAGACAGCCACTCCCAGCTAGGAGGCCTCTCTCTGGAAAACAGCATTTCCACAGTTGATAAAAATAAGACGTTATGCACGAACCTGCTGGTGTTGCGTACTTACATCTAGGCCCACATGGAGATCTGGGTGTTGGCGTGACTATGCCCAAGTGAGCATACAAAAGGAGGTGTTTCGTCTCTACTGACCTTCCGTGAGCGTGGAAGTCCAGTGACAGCGTCTTGTCCTGGTGAGACAGGGCTCGCTTGGCTCTCTGGTGGCTGCTGTGGAGGGCTGCAGTGCTGTATGACAGGCCCTCATAGTTGTGGATATACTGGTTCAGACGGTTCCCATACTGACCTGAAAGGGGAGTTCAGGGTTAGCTTAAAAATCAAAAAGTCCATGTTTCCCTGCACGGTCCGACTCCGGAGAGTCACGGACATTCATTAGCTTTGGTATTTCTGAAAGGTTTGTTTCCATGTCTCATAGAGAGAGAAGGAAAGAAAGCCACTCGATTTTGTCCTCATGGTCTTCTTACAGATGTACTGTGTCCTCTGCATCTAACCCACCCTACTGTACAGGAGCAGGGAGCAGCATCCAGGGACCAACTCCAGGTCTTGTTCCTACTGCCTTGCTCAGGGGCACAGGCAGGAGTATGAACCCTGACATGCATGTCTCTATGATGGTGGGAGCAAACTGGGGCGCCTGCAGAAAACCCACACAGACACGGGGAGAACATGAGAACTCCACTCAGACAGGACCCGAGACAGTCTGAGATTTGAACCCCGGATCTTCTTGCTAGGAGGCCACAGCTCTAACTGGGTCACTGTGCTGCCCATCATTTTTACATTACGCGTGCACCCACACACAAACACACATCCAGCTCCACTTATGCACCATGGCTAAAGATAGGAATGACTTTAGGTCTGCGGTCGGAGCTCTAACAAAAGCCTCCTTCATTCGGAGACTTGTGTTCTTACTCCATGGACGAGTTGACAGTCAGACATGCATATTTCACATCACATGCACAGAAGGTGACTATCAGCCAACAGCAAGCCCTGGAACAATACAACTCTTCTCAAGTCTGACTGTCGACACAAAGAATCCAAGCGGAGCTGAAATCAGTTCGGAGGCTCGCGGATGAGAAGCTGCACTCCGAGACCAAGCCCTCTAAAGCCACAGCCGGGTGGTGCTCGCCAACCTACGCCAAGTTACCATCATCCCCACATTTCTTCAGGAGTCAACCGTCTCTTCCCAAGACAATGATCTATGGCAACATCCTGCCACCCTGTCACAGTCCTTCCCCAGTGCATCCGACTCTCATCACAACTGTGTACACACCTCCTCTATGAGGTGCTGCAGAAGGTTATGCCGTCATGGATGGATTCACCTGACGGGCCGACTGGGCACAAGACCAGGAGCCTGAGCGGTTAAGGGGGGCTGGTTAGGCGTACATGCCCAGGGGGCTGTTGTCTCATAATTTGTCTATGTATGACAAGAACAAAAACACACAATCCATCCATCAATCCACCTATCCATCCATCCATCAGTTGTCAACTGCTTAGCTGAAGTTGGGTCACGGGGTCATGCTGGAGCCCATCCCAGTGCTCCTTAGGTGAGGAAACACCCTGGACAGGTCGCCAGCCCACCTCAGGGCAGGCATGTCGGATTAAGGCCAGATACCCTTCCTGATGCCCCTTGGGGGGGTTCAAACCAGTAACATCTGGCTTTCTAGTTCCTGAAGCCTGTGCTCTACCCCTGAGATACCATGACCAAGTGCTTCCTCTGAGAGGAAACCTATTTGGAGCTGTCGTCGGCCGTCTTTACACACCAGCCACAGGTAAGGCCCTGCGTTCAGGCCGATTTCAGAAGAAAGGTTTCGTCAAACACGACTGTCTGTTGAAGAATGAAAGCTCTTGAAAATGGACTCTGACAGGCTCACAGTGCATTGAAAGGGAGGAGGACGAGACAGAGAAACACAATATTGTCACTTGAGCGACAGGCTGAAACCTCAGTTTGTGTGGCACCAGAGACCAACATTGACACAAAGGAAGGATCCCAGCTGACATGTTGGATAGTGTCGGAGTCCCGTCACACTCGTTTACCATCCTGCTCGCTGCAGCCAGAACCAAGGTGACGGCTTTTCTAAGTATTACCCTCTTGCTTCATGTACTTTGTCTCTTTCCCCACCAGCACTGATCCCACAGTGTCCATCTGTGTTGTCAGCACCAAAACCTGACTCCCTGAGAGCAACACCGCGGCTCGAGGAGGTCAAGACCACAACAGTTATGACTTGGTAGATGGACTCTGGTGAAGGCTGGGCTCTTTGGTTAATGAAGCTACACCATCCATCCATCCATCCATCCATCCATCCATCCATCCATCCATCATCAACCACTTATCCAAAGTCGGGTCCCGGAGTCCTGCTGGAGCCCATCCCAGCCCTCATTGGGTAAAAAGTGGGGAAACACTCCGGACATGTTGCCACTCCATCTCAGGGGCTGAACAGTTAAGAGATTCAATGTCTTGCTCAAGGACACTTCCACACACTCTCTGTAAGGACTGGGGATCAAACTACTATTCTGATTACTAGACAACGGCCCTCATCGTAGATAGTCATTATAAATAGTAGTGGGATCTTTACTAGGGCTTCCTAACAGCAATGAGCGGATGTTCTCTGGAGACTGAGGGAGACTTCGTGAGGACAGCGTCCCTCATATGAGCCGGGCAGGCCAGTGTCCAACCTGAGGGGCCAGGATAAGGGCTGAGGTTAGGACACTGGCACGCCGTCTCAACAGAGCACCGTGATGGTAAACTCCCACCCACACACATCTCCTCCACCGCCATGAAGATCCAAGAGGACCGACCCAGGATGTATTACCTCCTCTGCACCCCCATTCTGTCACTCTCTGGCCAGGCTTAACAGGCTCAGGCAGCTGGAGAAGTCCACACTCCACACACTAACTGCCATGCCATGATGGCAGACGGCATGAAGGTTCTAACACAGGCAGACTGGTTAAATGGTACCGCCCCCACAGTACGCTAAAGGAGTAGGAGAGTCATGCTGGGTGACTCGGTTTCTGCTTCCACAGATGAGATCTGGGATTCCTCTCCCTTAATAAATGTCGACCGTCTCCACGTGTATGATGGAGTCAGGCTCCAGAACACCACCACCATCTCTCTCATGGGTGGAGACACTCCCCAGTCTCCATGTAACTCTGTTGAGATAAGCTGACCGGACAGGACGGACGCTGGTACAGCGGCAAACGCGTATATGTGTTGGAGTGGAGACATGATGGTGATGTTTCCATGACAACCACTGTGACGGTACAACAGTATTCCTATAGTTTTCCCGTATAGGGGTAGCATAGCTCAGGTCTAATCTAGTAATCAGAGATTGGCGGTTCGATCCCTGGTCTCTGCAGAACACATGCTGAGGTGTCCTTGAGCAAGACACCGAACCCCTAACTGCTCCCCGAGCACCACGGTTGCACTCCCTGGTGCTATGCAGTAGGATGGGTTGAATGCAGAGAACAGATAACTCCGGCCTTGGCCTTGTGGCGATAAAACACTTCCCCACCTTCTCTTTCACTGGAGGTGGTTTGCACCACATCAGACTGCGTCAGCACCGGTCCCAGGATCCATGTTCACAAGGGTGGGAGCTGCTCCCTGCACACCAGCTACAATGGCTGCTGTGCCTTGTGTGTAGTCCTGACTACTAGATGGATGGAGCGATCAGTGAAACCAGATTCCAGCGCTACACACACCATCATCTCACCTGCTCACCATGTGGCAGTAGCCTGAGGAGCCGAAGCTGGACAGACTGATGAAGAGCTGCAGAGAGGAAATGAGGAGTGTTCATGTGTGAGAAGCTGCAGATGCTATGAGCTGGATGATCATAACCTTTGGGAAGCAAACTCTTCAGCACATTCCCAGCATGCTTTGGCATGAGAGGCACACAGCCATGCAGAGCTTCATGGATAATGACCTTTGAGCCAGCGTGCGGCACATGATTAAGAGGCTTCCACCCGCCATCAGGGATAATGGCTGCACGCAGACATGGATAACAAAATGATGGCTTAGCGCTGCGTTCTTTTGGTCTGACCACCAAAGTCACGCCTCACTCAAACAGACCGAGGCCAGCCGCAACATGTTCTAGCACCAGCCAGCATGGAACCGTTTCAGCTTCCTTTGGCTCCAACCTATGCAGCAGTGGGACACATGTAGTCGGAACACCAGCAGGAAGGGAATGAGAGGCAGCAGAATGAGCAATGGGCCTGGACGGCAGGCAGGGACCCATCAGACCATCTGGGAAAATGACACTTTTACATGAGAGTTCCTCAGCTGACATGAAATGACTTAGCAGCACAAAACCAAGACACTGACTGACTTAGAGGGCAGCTAGCTCCAGAGTTATTCACAGCTATGAGGATGTGGAGATTGCCCCCCCCACAGGGAAAAGCATGTAGTCAAGTCCCACATTAAGGAGCACCGACACCGTCAGTATACACCAGAACCCCCCTGAATAGCACCCACTGTCTATTCTCAACGACTCATCTTGTCCCAAAGACATTGTCCATGTCTGTCCTCATTTATCAGCTTCTTGTGGTGAGTGTTGACCCGGGACAGAGCTGTGGGACACAGTGGAGTCCAGTAGCTCTCCAACAGGCCATATGACAGGAATATGATAGGGCCAGGGTAGCACACTGGTAGTGCACGCACTTTGGGATCTGATAAGCCAGATGTTGTGGGTTCAAACCCACTGCAGGGCATCAGGAAGTGCATCCATCCTCAGTCCCCCAGCTCCACCCAAGTCCATGCCCATCCCTACAGCATGGGGACTGATGGTGACCCGTACAAAGGGATCTTGTCTACAGATCATGTACAGGACTCAGGGTGAAGTGAGCCAGGTCACATGGCATCTAGTCTGCTGTGCACCTGCTGAGTTTGATGGATGCGGTGTTCGAATTCTGGAGTCGTATCATCTCCATATTTTTTTCCTCTGTCCGGTCTGTGTTTAAAACCAAAGGTTCCCACAGAGAACTCATCAAGTAGTGCTGATGACGGTCAGCCTTCATCAGCAGTGATTTGTACGAGCACTGATTTGTACGTTACGCTTCTCTTTAACTCTACTTCCATTAGCGACTGTCATGTGTAGCACTCTGGGCCAGTGTGTAGAGGAGGGGCCACGCTGTGGTGTTTACTGCTGTTGCCTCTTATCTGTGGAAAATATGACAGCCAAGGAATTAGGGCTGTGTCAGGGCAGCGGATTATGACTTTATCATGCAGATTTCTTTGTTAACTCTCTTTGTTTTCACTGGAGTCTAAGAAGGTTTTCTCTGGCATTTCAGCTTTTTACGTACCCACACTGGCCCCCGACAGAACCGGCCATCAGAGCCCCTGTATATCCATACACACTCTGACATCCCTCATCCGCTCCTATTCAACCTATGTCCCCTCATCCAGTCCCGACACCCCGCCCATCAGCACGGCCATGTGTTTCATGGTAAAGCACAATGCACTGATGCACATGTCAAAGTCAAACTCCACCATTTGTGCATCTCACAAAACCAACTTTCTGGACTGTCCTGGAAAACTGCTGAGTGTGATGAAGACCAGTCTTCATGACAGATGGAACAAAGCCAAACCAGTCCATCCCCTCCAGAGGACTGCATGTTTTCAGGAGGAGAGAAAAGCTCGTGAGGAAAAAAAGGGAAAGATTTCCAACAGCCCCATTAGGCAGGGACATCACTTCCATTTCAACTGTTTCCAAACTGGATCATCCACAGGAGGAGTGGAGACGGTAAGGGTTGTAACTCACATCACCCTCATACCATCAAACCCATCACATAAGGAGCTGGCTTATTTACATGTGCCATCAGTCATCACAGCATGCAGGCTTCAGAACTGGCTCCCATCCACAGAACCATCCATAAGTGCAACAGAGCCCAAGCAGGTGGGCAGGAGGCCCATAGGCAGTGTGTCTGACAGAGGCTCTCTACTTGTAAAGAACTCCCCTCAGGGTCAAGAACCAGGGAAAACAGTGTGAATGCCACACAGCACACTGTGATGGAAATCAACACCCGCAAACAGTGCCAACGGCAAAACTGGCTCACAGCCAGGTTCATCCCTCACCTCCTCAGCCACGCCTGCAGAATGGACATATGTTGAACCCACCAGGCACGACTGGACCCTGGAGACCGTGTGCTACAGCAGAGTATGCGTGTGGCTGCACGTGGCTCAAGACATTTACACGACAGTTTAGACAGGTGCAGAGTTTGTCCCAAACAGACGAGCATTGGATGTTGCTTTATCAATTCATTAGCCCATAGCTTGACAGGAAAACAGGAGGCCAGAAGAGACTCCAGACTCACCACAGACAATCTAAGAGGGATGCCTCACTGCAGACAGGCCATTTCAGACAGGCTCAGGATAAACCTGCAAGGTATCGACAAAGCTAAACATGAGCAACATGGGTACTGAGCTGCACCTGAGTTTCACTTCTGTTCGACTGGACTACAAAACCTTTTGCTGCATACTGTGGGGAGTCTCCCAGGTGCCTGCTAGTGCAGCCCAGGCCTACATGTGGTCTGGCTTTTTGCTTGGGAGTGGTTTTCCCCTGGAGTCAGTCACACAGCCTGGACTTATGACATGCTTTATTGATCACTGCCCATCTGCCAGAGTCTCTCAAACAGAGCCTGGGACGGTTCCATCAGAGGAATCAGTGGCTGTCAGGACAGACAGAACACATCCTGCACACCATCTGTTTCACCTCCTCCCATCAGGTAGATGCTTCACCTCCATCTACACTCAGACTGGAAAACGGGTTCTGTCCAGATGGAGAAGCTTTATTTATTCATCATTGTACATGCACACAACAAAATGTGTCCTCCTCATCCAACCCATCCTATTATATAGAAGCAGTGACCAGCTGCGGCACCTAGGAAGCAGTTAGGGGCTCAGCGTGTTGCTCAAGGACACTTCCACACACTTTCTGCAGGTATCAGATCAAACCACCCATCCTCCAATCGCTAGATGACTGCCCAACCTCCTGAGTTATGCTGCCTCTGCTGGGCCAAGCCCCACCATCTATCCACAGACCCTCACAGTGTTTCTGCACCTGATAGGTTGTATTGTACCATTAACTGGACTTTGTGTGGCTTATATTTAGTATTTACTATTTAGACTCTGTCCCTTTTCATTGCTGACATTTCATATTTCTTGCCTTTTGTCATTGAAGTCTCTGTATGCACCATTTGAGAGGGACACAACAGCATTATCGTTGTGCTAGCACAATGACAATAGAGTTCTAGAATCTGAATGGTCACCTCTCAGACCAGAGTCCTTCTGGCCGAAGAGCTCCATGTGAGAGAGCAAACAGCTTCGATCCGAGTCTGGAGAAGTGACTTCTCCCATAAAGGTGAAGACCATTCAATTTGTGAGAGCTTGTCAGAAACTGTATCATACACTTAACACAGACCATAATTTACAAACTGGATTATTGCGTCCTTACAACTGTGTCTCTGAAATCTGTGAGTATTTCTCCTTGGACTTCATGGTGGAGGTTCTGCTTCAAAATGCCCTGCGGTCTGTCTGTGAGACCGAATACAGACATGGGCTATGTGCTACTCTGAATCCTGTCCAACCGATGTGTGGAGATGGGAAAAGGCCACTCACATCCAAGCAGATCAGAAACCATTTGAGACTTTAAACTTCAGACTGTAATGAAACCACAACAGGGAGAAACATGAAGCCCTCATGTGCAATTCATGGTTTCTGATTTAACCACCACTTACAACAACCAACAGCCGCCTGGTGACAGGCTGGACCATATGTCCTCACATGGTCTGCTAAGCAGTTTGAATCACACTGTGCTATTAAACCCATGTTCCACTTAGCCAGTCTCCCCCGAAACCAAACTTAACTGGAGTATAAAAAGTAAAACGGTCTCTGACTACAATGACTTCTCCTGTAAGGGGTCACCACAGTGGATCCTCCTCCTCCATCTCTTCCTGTCATCCACCATGTCTTTACACTAAGATGGACAGACAAGCAAAGATTGTTCATCAAGCCACATCCTCCATCCTGGTGCATTCAGGACCCACAAGGACCTGGGAAACAGTTCTCAACACGGGTCACACAGCATGACATGTATCATCCACATTCTACAAACTGGGGTGAGTAAATTCATGTGGGATACATCTCCTGGGTGGGGAGATACAGAAACAAACACTGATGAACTTTACACCCCCAGTGTTGAATGACTTAGATGCTGAAATCAGCGGACGCCTCTAGTAAAGGGAACATTTCAGGACATGGCTGAGAGACAGAGCTCTTGGTTGGGTCCTGGTAAGACATGGAGTCTTGTTGCAGAGCCTGACAGCTGTCAAACAATGAGCCACAACATCGTATTCTATCTATCGTCAACTGTCTATCCCAAGTCGGGTCACAGAGTCATGCTGGAGCCTACCTCAGTGAAAGGCGGAGTAACACCCCGGGCAGGTCACCACTCCATCTCAGAACTTGAACAGTTAGGGGTTCAGTGTCTTGCTCAAGGACACTTTGACATCATTTCTGATGGGGCTGAGGATTATATCACTAGACAACCACACCACCTCCTGAGGTGTGTGGCAGGTTAAATCAAATATCAGCTGAGGAATCCAAACAGGCTTCACTGTTCATGCAGTAATCTTGTCACGTTATCTCCCACGACAATACATCAGCTGACCCCTCGTTTTGTGGATGCTGTCTTTTTGTTGGGGCTTCTCTCCGGCAGGTTGAGGTTATTCCTGCCTCTGACTACACCGGGCACCATGGAGGCCTTCAGATGCCGAGGTCGCGGCTCACCAGCTCCGACGTCAGGGCACAGGGGTCCCGTCCCAGCTGGAGAGACCCGGGTCGTGAGACGCAGACGCATGCTAGCTGAGAACATCTGCTTGGCCAGATGTTTCGTTGGCCTGTCTCAGTCTGCCATCGTCCCGTTTCTTAACTTGAGCATTCTCACTTCACATGGAGCCCATCGCTCTGCAGTTTACAGAACAGACCAAGCAATGTCAGCAACTTCTGGCTGTCGCCGAGCTGGTTTCTGTTCGCCGGCGGCCACTGCTGTCACTCCTCAGTCTGTTGTCTTCCCAGTTCAGGGGTCTGGTCTGGTCAGGACTGACCGCAGAGACTAAGGTTCGAACAGGATTCGGAACAGTTCGTTGGGTATTCTACCCTGTTCTCCGAACCCTGCGTTTCCTGTCTAATTACACTATCCGGTCGCATTAACGGCAGAATGGACGAAACCGTCTCTGAACATGTCAAGTAGCAACCGAAGACCCGCGGGGCTGGAAACTCGACACCCTGTTACTCGGTCCTATCCAGACAACGTTGGTGGTCGTCGGCTGAATCCTGAATCCAGTGACTACGGAAATTAACGTGATGTAGGTCTGATGAGATTAAGACGGTTGTTCGGTCGGACTGCGGGGATGTAAATCGAACACTTCCTACATCCCAACCGCTCCGTCCTCGATCAATCCACACTAGAGCCCGTGACCCACGACGAAACTTACCTCGGATACTGTGAAAGCAGCAGAACAAGAGAAGAACCCTGGTGGCGATGGTTCCTATCAAATTCATGGTAGACTGAATGAGAAGCGGACACAGAGATAGAGATCTGACGGCAAGGCCAGTCCCTTGTTTCGCTTTCCTCTTAAAGGTACAACCGCCTTCCGCGCACAGCCGTCCACCATCACAACACCGGCCCGTGACGTCAGCGCAGACAGGAAGTCCAGCCCCAGTCTCCTCTTCCGCCTTCACTACTTCCTGTTTGTACGGCAGTTGGCCCCCTGCTTTAAAGGCGCAGTACACATTTTTCTGTTGCCACGCATTTTTCAGCAGAGGTCAGAATCAGGTCTTGTTGACCAACTCTGCTTTTACATGTAGGAGGAATTCACCCCACGATTCAGAATATCATCCGCCAACATGCAGGAGCATTGCAGAATGGAATTCTCTGTGAATAGTTGAAAGGTGAAATGGTTGTGTATAGCTGAGAAATGTTGGGTCTATGATGGCAAAAATTACTCTATTCGGGATTGAGTAAATAAAAGGGCAATGGAGAAGTGAAATTCCCTTTTCTAGTAAGTCCAAGAAAAAAACCGTATTCTGCTATCAACCTCTTCCAAAAAAACACTAAAGTTCAACAGAGGCCACAGTAAATAATCTGGTTCCATCTCTTGCTGTCCTCTACATCTTCCTCTGTCTCACCAGCCACCTGCATGTCCTCCCTCACCACATCATAAACCTCCTCTTTGGTCTTCCTCTTCTCCTCTTGCCTGGCAGCTCCATATTCAGCATCCTTCTCCCAGTATACCAGCATCCTTCTCCCAGTATACCAGCATCTCTCCTCCACACATGTCCACACCATCTCAGTCTGGTCTCTCTGGCTGTGTCATATCAAAATGCCATCTGTGAATATCATAGATAGCAGACACTCCTGCCTGATCTGGTCCATCGACCTGTCCATCACCATTGCATATAAAGCTCATATTACTTATACCACCATGATACCAACGTAGGGATTAATCATGACATGTAAATCTCGATCTCTGATTACTAATGTATTACTAATAACAACAGCTTAATTTTAGACATCACCTTTTGAGAAATCCAAGGAGCCTTCACGCTGGAGGTCAGGGGGAATGAATCACAAGCACCCATCAGGATTTGCCTGTCAGCCTTGAGAGCTGAAATCCATGCATGGCTCTGTAGAACAAATTAATATATAGGAATGACTGATGAATGGTGTGACAATCATTATTTCTGACGGCAATAATCAGGCTGAACCCACTGAAGTCACTACGACGAAGTGCTGGTAAAACTGGTCTTTCTGCCCCTTTCAGGAGGGTTAGAACCCAAGAAGGAACGGCTTCCATAACTCTGGCTAACTCCTCAGGGGTAACAAGAATACCAAACGTACCTTGTACCTTGACCCTATGCACTAGTTGCACGTCACTCTAAATAAGAGCGTCTGCTAAATGCATGTAATGTAATATTAAGGAATCCATAGTGGCACAGCAGTTCACTAACTGCATTTGTGTGTTGTTCTATACTTATATTGTGAAGGTAGTTTCAGATAGATTATTCCTACTTTTGAAAACAACATGCAACTGATTCCAAATAACACATTCACAGGGGGATACGTTGTCTCTTTAAATTAAATACTACACTAGACACACTTGTCTGTGGAAGTAAGATAAGTTCAAGGAAAGCCTCCCTATCTTGTGCCTGGTCGCACCCATCTCCAGTCTACTGTGAGTTTCTTTCTCAGGATGGCAAAGTCATGACGCACCACAGTCGGCCTCTGATTGGCTAGTATTCGTTGCTCTTATTTGTGAGATATAGGTATGAGAAGTGCGATTGGGGAGTTGGGGCATAACATCAAGGTCAGCCAATCAGAAACAGAGTAGGGCGGGTCCTGACTCCATTTCTTTGGGGCAAAAACAAATTCACCCACTAACGGGTTCAGGGTGTGACAGATTCCCCGGTGGAGGCCGGGTGTGTGTGATTGGTTGACAACCTGTACGTAGTCACTAAGAGAGGTGAATCAGTTCAACTGGGTCAGAAGTTTATTTGGAAACGTTTCTTCACTCAACAGGTGACTTCTTCAGTCTGAGCAGGCTGCAGCATTCCCTTTCTTAAAAACAGTACCTTGATGCCACACAACAGTAGGCTGGGTTCATATGAGTGTTGGGTGATCAACTGCACATTCAGTGACAAAGGGCACCATTCACAGAGGATCAGGGAATATCTGCCATCACGGCATTGTAAGACGCAGATAGGTGTACTCTCAGGCCACCGCCCCTATTCAGCGAGGGTCGCTCCCTCTTAACGTAGATGGCCTCCTTCACCCCCCTCTCAAACCAGCGTTCCTCCCTATCAAGGATGTGAACATCATCATCCTTGAATGAGTGGCCACTCGCCTGTAGGTGGGTGTAGACCGCAGAGTCCTGACCCGACGTGTTGGCTCTCCTATGCTGCGCCATCCTCTTAGCTAGCGTCTGTTTGGTCTCCCCGATGTACAAGTCACGGCAGTCCTCCTGGCATTTAACAGCGTACACTACGTTACTCTGTTTGTGCCGGGGGACCCGATCCTTGGGGTGGACCAACTTTTGCCGCAGTGTGTTCAGGGGTTTGAAAGCAACTGAGACGCCATGTTTTGAGAACACGCGTGTCAGCTGTTCCGACACTCCCGCCACATACGGAATCACTACCGGTCTACGCTTTGGCTCCTCCCCTCCCTCCACTTGGCTGGAGCTCTGTCTGGGACCCTTCCTGGCCTCCTGTCAGGTCCTGGAGTGCCACCATTACCATGTAATTCGTTGTTCACTTCATTCGCCCTCTGCTCCAGTCGTGCAGTTTCCCTGCTGGAGGCCACATAACTAGGTCGACAGGAGAGAAGGGTTACCTTCCCCTTTAGAACAGAACACCAAGAGTGCTGGTGGAACCTGATGAAGACCCACCGCACTGAGACCATCGGATGGAGGTCGTGCTTTTTGACCCGGGTTACCATCTTTGGGAGAAGATGAAGACATGATTGATTTTCACTGAGAAGCTTCTGCCACCGAGTGGCAGCAGAACGTTACAACACATAGAGTGTGTTGAGTTGTCCCACATCCTG
>OMLC01098063.1:3960-19252 GCA_900302585.1 Regalecus glesne
AACGTAATCAAAACTCGAGGTCTTATGGTCAGAGCTCGCAGCCTCTCTCACATAGAAGAAAAAGAGAGATAGACCACAAGCGCACACACGCCGGCTGTGCTACGTAACGAGAAAGGGGACGGGGTCCCCCTCCTCTAACAAAGCACAGTTGTGTGTCCATAAGCAACAGCACCCTTTCAATTTCTTCCTGCTCTGCCAGAGGTAGTGAATGGCAACCGCTGGAACAGCACAAGTTTTATTTGGCAGGCATGTCCACTTTATTTAAGTGCCTCACCCTCCTGACAGACTCGCTCGCTAACCTGTACATCACCACTGTATTCTGAGCTGTGTGTGTGTGTGTGTGTGTGTGTGTGTGTTTGTGTTTGTGCGCCATCGTGCTGGCGTTTGTTGAGGGAAGCTGCTTTTCCAGTTGTGTTTTCATTCCTCCTCTGACCCGACAGGGGTTGCTGCAGTAGTAAGCCTGCACACTTGTCCTTCATGTCTGGCGGAACAACAAGGGAGTTGGTATAATGAAGGTTCCCTCACAGGCTAAACAAGTGCTGCTGCACACTGCGAGCATGGAGACATTTATTATTGAACGGTGAGCCTTCATTATTCATAGCCGTCGGTTTCTGTGCACTCAGCAGATAAACTTGTGTTGAGTCTGTTTACTCATTAGACTCATTGATGCTGGCACACACACTTCCACGAATGTTCAGCTGTGCACATCTACCGTGGGGATGTGTTTGGAAATGTATGTCGAAGGCAAGGTTGGTTTCTTTTTTTTGCACCCCGTTACAATGTGGGCCTTATCAGACGACTCGGTAGACACGAATTTGCCATTGATCATGCTGTGCGTTAATGTGGACAGCAAACCACTGTTGCGTTTCTCCCGTTTTTCCTCGTCTGCTCTGGCTCATCTCTGAACAGACTTTGGATTTTGCCTGCATTCTCCACCTATGTTGGAAAATGGGGGGAAAAAAAGAAGATATACAGTGGGGAAAATAAGTATTCCCCCCTGCTGATTTTGTGTTTGCTCCCTTACAAAGAAATGAACAGTCTATACTTTTCATGGTACGTTCATATTAACAGTGAGAGACAAAAAAATGTTTTTAAAAATCCCATAAAATCCTAGTATATGAATTTTAAACATTTCTTTGTGTTTTATTGATGAAAATAAGTATTTCACCCCCCACACACCAGCAAGAATTCTGGCTCCCACAGATGGGCTATGTGACCAGAAGGCACACAGATTTGTCTTCATACTTAATTAGTACTCCGAATTAAGTACTCGTTACCTGTATAAAATACACCTGTCCACAGAATCCTTCAATTCATCAGATTCCAACCTCTCCACAATGGGCAAGACCAAAGAATTCTCTTAAGACATCAGGGACAAAATTGTAGCCCTTTACCAGACTAGAATGAACTACAAGAGTATCGGTAAGCAGCTTGGTGAGGAGGAGTTAACTGTTGGTGTCATAATTCGATTCGAATTAGAAAAAGGAAGAAACACCAATTGACCATCAATCTCTCTCGGTCTGGGGCTCCAAGCAAAATCTCACCTGGTGGAGTGAACCTGATCATGAGAAAGGTGAGGGAACAACCCAGAACTACACGACAGGAGCTTGTTGATGATCTCAAGGCAGATGGGACCACAGTCACCGAGATGACCATTAGTAACGCACTGCACTGTTATGGCTTGAAATCCTGCGGTGCCCACAAGGTCCCCCTGCTCAAGAAGGCACATGTCCAGGCCCTTCTGAAGTTTGCCAATGAGCAGCTGGATGATTCAGAGGAGGCTAGAGAGAAAGTGCTGTGGTCAGATGAGACTAAGATTGAGTTCTTTGGAGGAAGAAAAAAGCTGACATAGACCCCAAGAACACCATCCTCCCCGTCAAGCACGGCAGTGGAAACATTATGCTTTGGGACTGTTTCTCTGCTAAGGGGACAGGACGACTCCACCGGATCAAGGGCAGGAGGAATGGGGCCATGTACCAGGAAATCCTGGGTGAGAACCTCCTTCCCTCAGCCAGGACAATGAAAATGGGTTGTACAGGGATGTTCCAGCATGACAAAGACACCAAGACACATGGCTAAGGCAACAAAAGAGTGGCTCAAGAAGAAGCACATTAAGGTCATGGAGTGGCCTCGTCCGTCTCCAGACCTTAATCCTATAGAGAATCTGTGGAGGGAGCTAAAGCCTCAGGTTGCAAAGCGACAACCTAAAAACCTTAAAGGATTTGAAGAGGATCTGCAATGAGGAGGGGGCCAAAATCCCTCCTGGGATCTGCGCAAACTTAGTGGCCAACTACAATAAACGTTTAATCACTCTGCTTGCCAACAAGGGTTTCTCTGGGAATATTTCTTTTATATTCCGTCTCTCACTGTAAAGATAAACCTACCATGAAAAGTATAGACCATTCATTTTTTTGTAAGGGGGCAAAGTTACAAAATCAGCAGGGTGAAATACTTACTTTCCCTACCCTACTATAATGGAGTCACAAAACAGGTGAATCGGTTCAACAGGATCAGAAGTTTGTTCAGAAATGTTCTGTCACTCAAACAGGTGACATCTTCAGTCTGAGCTGACTGCAGCATCCCACCCTTATAAGATAAGATATTCCTTTATTAGTCCCTCAGGGGGGAAATTGCAGTGTTACAGCTGCAAGTGTAAAGCACAGTAGGAGAGACATCACATCTAGAAATAACATGTAGCATAGACAAATTCAACAGGGAAGAAATATGTACATTATATACAGTATGGACAGATAAAACAGATTGCACTCATTGTTAATGATCCAGTATGTTGTAGTTGTTGCTGTACATGTTTTGGGGTTGTTCTAGTGGGGGAGCAGTGCTGGTTAAAGAGCCTGACAGCTGTGGGAAGAAAAGACCTACGGAAACGCTCCTTCACACACCTTGGATGCAGTAGCCTATCACTGAAGGAGGTCTCTAGCCCAGCAATGTAGTCCTGCATGGGGTGGGAACAATTGTCCATCATGGATGACAGCTTAGCCATCATCCTCCCTTGTCCCACTACCTCCACAGTGTTGAGGGGGCATCCCACGACTGAGCTTGCTTTCTTGACAAGCTTGTCAAGTCTCTTCCTGTCCGCAGCTGAGATGCTGCTGCCCCAGCAGACCACTCCATAGAAGATGGCTGGTGCCACCACCGTGTTATAGAATGTCTTGAGGAGTGACCCCTGACCTCCAAAAGACCTCAGTCTCCTCAGCAGATAGAGTCTGCTCTGGCCCTTCTTATACAGTGCTAATGAGTGATCAGTCCAGTCCAGTTTATTGTTCAGGTGAACACCCAGGTACTTGTAGGGTTGTAGGTACTTGTATTCACATTCAACCTCAACACACACACTTCATGAAGGGTGGTGCAGCGGTTAAGACTGTTATCCTGGTTCCAATCCCATCCCAGGTCCTTCCTGTGTGGGGTGTGCACGTTCTCCCCGTGTCGCCGTGGGTCTCTTGGGCGTGCTCCGGTTTCCTCCCACCATCAGACATGCACGTTAGGGTTAATACTCCTGCCTGTGCCCCTGAGCCAGTCAACAGGAAAAATATCTGGACTTGGTCCCCGAGTGCTACAGCTGCTCACTGTTCCTCTACGATAGGATGGGTTGAATGCAGATGACACATTTTGTTGCATCTGTGTGCAATGAGAAAATAAATAAGGCTTCTTTTACAATAGTTGCCCTTGAACTTGAGCTAGCACATTCATTTATATTTGTATGCCAGAACTCCTTCAATCTACTTTATACGTCTGCTTATCCTGGTGCACGCTCACATTCATGTCCTCAGTCCACCGAAATCTGCACATCTTTTATCCGTGGGAGAAAACCCCCATGTGGACATACAAACCCCACACGGGAAGGACCAGGACCAAGATCAAACCCAGGATCTTCTTACTTTGGCAACAGCAACAGTGTCAATCAAGTTTGAACCAACAAAAAAAAATAAAATCCCCATATAACATCCACGAGTCGATGACTGCATAGCTGACACCGGGACCAGAATTGTCTCGGGATCAAAACAAAGCACGTAGCGGAAGCCTTTCCCCCGTGATGAGACTTGTATTTGTTTTGCCTCAGCAAATTCTAACCTAGCTTTTCAACGGCCAACACGGGGCAGAATAGCTAGCGGGTGTTTTTTCTGTACATGGGGTGCTTACCTCAGAGCTCCACTGAAGAGACAGGCCACAAACAGCCCTGGGAGCCCGGGCAGGTCCCTGAACACATCCATCACAAAGTACAGCACCATCTGCAGAGGGGAAGTGGATGTGAGGACAGAAGCAACATGGCCCGTGCAGGCAAGTAATATTCTGCTTTACGATTTTACCGAATCACAATCACAGGTCTTTGACTATGGACAGACATTTGGATGGGCTGTGAATGTAAAAATGGCCTTTTCTGCTGAAAAAGGTAGAGATGCGCAAACCCCAACAGAGATTATCTCCCTTTGCTCAACACGGTCCCAGTAACGAGCTACGGTGTCGTCTGAAGTGTCCCGGGAGATCGACTCTCGATTTGCTCTATTTGAGCTACTATAACTACTGCTCCAGCCTCATCGGTCCAGAGAACATGTTTTCTAGAGTCAGAGGTTTCAGCATCAGTTGCCTGGGGCTAACGGCTTCTACTGCACTGAGCCTTTCTTTGATAATCGTTTGATTCCCTGGATGCGATAATGAATCCCCGTCTCTCCAGAACTACAACATTTGTGACAACGTGTGAAGCCCCGGTGATAAATCTATGGTTTTATTATCGTTCGAGTGCTGCGGGGCTTAACACGAGGGCGTTGTGGGTGTTGCTCGCCTCTGTGAATCCGTGCTTGCTAATGATTCATTATTGATCCCATATGACCCAGTGAGAGTTAACACTGTGGTGAGAGCTGCTTGCCTGGTCATTGGTTTGGACGTAGCCTTTGTCCAGTGGGCTCTCCTCTCCATAGCGGGCAAACATGACCAGACCCATCAGACATCCCAGGCACAGGACAATCTGCTGGCATGGGAACACCACGTAGCATGACCTACACAGACACACACATGAGGGTCGGGGAATGAAAAGGTCAAAGGTTAAACACGTGGGTCTCTCTGGTCTGGGAAGCTCCCTGAAAAATGTGGTGTCAGAAAAGGGCTGTGCGGTAAAGCTTGGGGTTAAAGTCAACTTAACTACTGTTGCTGTACACCGTTTTATTTATTTTGTTATATTTGACACAACTGGATTTAGTTAACTTCTGAGTCCATTTGTTCTGTTCATACTGTTATGCACTGTTCATTTTTCCCCTTTGTTGAAATTGCTTTTATGCATTTATGCCTTAGATTTTATGCTTCTCTGATTGTGCGTTCCCCTTTGCTGCTGTACCACCCTAATTTCCCCCTGTGAGACTAATGAAGGAATATCGTATACAATCTTATACAATCCATGATTATGTTAACAGTCACGGAGGCTAAACCTTTTCTGTTTGTTTTGTATGACCATTTAAAAAAAAGACAGAAAGTCTATTATATTCATTTCATATTGTTGATTTTTTTGAAATAAAATCTGTCATTTAACTTGCCAATAATATGTCGTGTAATTGGGGGAAAAAAATGGATTGTATAATAGGAACCGTCGTGAAACATTTTCACTGAAGCCGTTTTATTTCTATGGAGGATCCAATAGGAAACGCTCTACATCAGTGCACGCTGTCGGTATTTTTTTCTGTCTTTTCATCACACGGTTAGGGATTATTACCGTGCATCAGATTGTCAATCACCAGAGAGAGATCTGTGGTCAGACTCACATGACAGCCTCCCTCTCCGTTCGAGAACTGAGGTACCTCTGGACCTGGGCCTGGTTGACCCCGTACAGCGCCAGCATCAGGAAGACCCCGCCCATGCTTAGCGTCCAGAAGGTATGGCGCTCCAATGGGTCGGGATTCAAGCTACAGAAGAAGTAAGAAGAAAGGCAGGTGAGAGAAGAGACCTGAAACCTGTGCATGTTGTCACATCAGCCAGTGATTTATTTTTTTTTGGCAGCTGTTGGACAAAGTGTTCCGTGGAGATGACTCAAAGCCTTCAGGGGCGAATACTGAACCACTCCTAATAAAGCCATATTTGCTGCTTCACTCACGCCCCGACACCTCACGAGGGAGAGGTAAAGGTCAGGTAGAACAGTGGGATCTCCATATTAATCTCAGGTCATTCCAATCATGTTCAATGTAAATATGGCACATTGTTGACCGATGCACTTTCAAATGTGCATGTCTTCATGACATCGGTACAAGTGTCAAGTGTCCCACATTCTAAATACACTGCTGCGAAAGCATTCACAGCCAGCTCCACTCACTCTAGGCTGGCGATGCGACTGCCGTTGACGGCCTTCCTCCAGACCTCGCCGATCCCCCCGGCCTGGCTTCCCCCCACCACGATGACCGCTAGCTGTCCCACAAACATCACCACCGTCTGGAACACGTCGGTCCACATCACCGCTTTCAGACCTCCCTGGAACAAACACAGTAGCCCACATGAGTTGTTGCTGTTGTTTTTTTTAAAACACATCAGGTACGAAAATAACACCACTCGGAATGACTGGCAACGAACGACCCTGATGTCACCTGCGAGAACACACATTCTGTACCCGATGTGGCGTCAGCGTAATGAAACTAACACGACATCCAATCAAGCCTTTTCCATTCACAGCCAGGACTGAAAGGATTTGTCTCCGTTTATTCTGCTTCCCATTGTGACTGATATGGAGCTGCCGGGCAAGAGGAGAAGAGGAAGACCAAACAGGTGAGGGGTGGTGAGGGAGGACATGCAGGTGGCTGGTGAGACGGAGGAAGATGTAGAGGACTGGAAGAGATGGAGATGATGATCTGCTGTGGAGACCCCTGATGGGAGCAGCTGAGAGTAGTAGTAGTAGTAGTAGTAGTAGTAGTAGCCACTGAAGTACTAGTAGTAGTATGAGGGAAGGGTGCTAGTTAGGGTGGAACAAACTCCAAGGCCTCCATTCTTCCTCTCACCAGTGTTGTGTAAAGCGTGCACACCAGTCCCATGGCCAGCACTGTCCCCCAGAGGTCAAAACCAGTCACTGCGATTAAATACAAAGAAATCAACCATGTCAGCAAATACTTGAGACAGATTCAACCCTTGACATCTCCTGAATTTACCTCCACATGAGTGGTTGCTTAGCATCATTAGAGATAATGGAGTCTTAAATGACAAACTCACATATCACAGACAAAAGCATGCTACTAGGATAAATGATGAGGAGACACAATCGAGTGCCGTACAGACAGGAGAGTGGCGCTGTGGTGTGGTAGCATCTGGTGAAGTCAAACAAATCCTTTTGGTTTGACTTTTCTTACCTGCATTGAGTGCTAAGGCCGGAGCAAAAAGGACTACACCCATGTAGATGACCTGAAGCAAAGCAAACACGGAATTAGAAGAAGAAGAAGTTTCATTCATTTGTCACTGTACACAGACATGACAAAATGTGTTCTCTGCATTCAACCCGTCCTATTGTATGGAAGCAGTGAGCAGCTGCACCACTTGGGGAGCAGTTAGGAGTTCAGTGTCTTGCTCAGGGACACTTCAACATGCTTTCTGCAGGGCTGGGGATCAAACCACCAATCCTCTAATTACCAGATGACCCCCCCTATCTCCTGAGCTAGGCTGCCCCCTTGCTGTTGGAGTAATCTGCACTTGCAGCACCTCGGAGCGAAATTTCTCAAACATCTAACCTAGCCTCCACCTTCCCCAAAGGACTCTGCATCGCATCTGAGAGGGCAGAAATGTTTCGTGGGTTCAAACCCCACTGAAGGTCTGCAGTGAGCCACTACGGGTGGGGTTTTTCCACTCACTTATGTTGACCCCAAAAGAGAACCGAGCCCGAGTGAGGGGTAAGGAAACCTATCAATCAAGCCGACCCCATCATTTCCAGTCACATCATGTCTGGAAACTGGAAGTCAAGTCTCACTCCCAGCCTGTGGCCTTGTGCGCTGGCTGTCAAACACACATCCCAGCGTTTGCCGGCCACCATGTATTCGGCTTGTGAAAAGGCAGCATTATCTGAGTTGGCTTAGGGAAATGGATGGTTCAGGAATAACGAAGATAATGCCATCAAATGAGCCAGAGGAAGAGTTCCGCTAACACTACAGTGATCAAACCAGTTCTTGTTAAACTGGTTTCATGACTCCATATTGTTCAGATGTGACTTGACTGTTAGAATTATCTGGTTCCACAGCTTACTGTAGAATCTAGCAACAAGAAAAGAAACAGATGCTGACCATGGATCCCTTTCCATTAAGATAAGCCTGAACTCTCCAGCAAAACGTGTGAAATATCAGCATGGTTAGAAGGCTCGAGACCCCTTTTTTTGGGGGTCTCGATGAGCAAGACCTGATTTTAGTCGAGCATCGGAAGGGCCATCCGGCCCATTAAGACCGGATGGCCTTTCTGAATCCCTGTGGTGGGATCGAACGCGCAACACCGAGCTTGTCATTTCCTGACACTGGCACTCTACCACTGAGCTACTGTGGTAGCTGGACCCACATATGAATAACACAAACGCACAAGACGTAAAGGGCATACCATCTGAAAGATGAAGGTCACAGTCCCACATATGCGAACCGTCTTGTTGAAGCGTAGCTCCAGATACTGCCCAGAGGAGGTGGGGAAGAAGAGGAGAGACAAAGAGAAAAGACCAGTTACATTTGTTATCCCACTGCTAATCAAATCTGGCCACAGGCCTGTGGTCTAGGGTGGACACCCCACTCTGCCACTTCAGGGGTTCACATGCGTTCGGTTGATCTTTTGCATTCCACCAACTGAGGCCATTTCTTGTCAATATAATTCTAGGATGTTAACCCAGTCGTCCTCCTCCTGTTGGGGACCTCTGAGAGGCTTCAGAGACCCCAGGAATCCTGAAACACCACTTTGAGCAAACTGCACACAGAAAGGACCTGGGATGGGATTCAAACCCAGGACCTTCTTGCTTGGAGGCAACAGTGTTGACCACAGTTTTCCCTGAACACAGACAGCGTAGAAGACATATTTTACCGCCAAACGACTCGAGTCTTGAGCCGATTTGAATTTCAGCAACCTACTTTTCACGGATGACCAAAGGATTCTAGAAATAGACTTAAGATGAGCAGGCATCTCAACCAGCTACTCGATCTGACCGACTCACCGGCCATAGCCAAAACGGACTTGGCAGTACAATTCAACATGGACAACTCAAATAGCTCGTGACCCCAGGCTGGACCGGTGAGCCCGGTGTCTCCGACATATTCACGGCAATATGACCAGAGGTAACATCATACACTGATTTCCAACCGCCCACCATTACCCATCACAGACATACCTCATATGCGCTGGACAGGTGTAGTCTGTAGAAGACTGGTATGAACACATGGGCAGGGATGAGGAGGCCCAGGAAGTAGGAGCAGCCCAGGAACCAGTACTGTGTCCCATAGGTGTAGATTTCAGATGGAACGCCCAAGATGGCCACGGCCGACTGGAACGTGGCCAGCAGGGAGAGGGACACGGGTAGGCAGCTCATGGAGCGGTCGGCGAGCAGGAACTCCTGTGAGTTAGAGTGTGTTAGCGTCAGATAGCGTCTCTACCAGTCCGACATGAAGCCGCTTGCTAACGGAAAGAGCACATATGCCATCTAACTAGCCAAACACAAAACCAGGACAAGTACCAAGAGGAGAATGAAGAAAACTCCCGCCAAACCCCTGGCATTTCACATTCCCGCCCACCTGCGTTGTGTGTTGACGGCCACCGGAGAAGGCGTAGTAGAGGCCGATGCCCGTCGAAGCAACGAGCAGCAAGGCAAAGATGACGTAGTCCACGGTGCTGAAGTGCATCTGCAGTATTTCCTCCATGATGCTGCTGGAGGACACGGCATGGTGGGGTACGGGGACAGGGATGGGGGGATATGGATGCTGGTGAGAAACATTTTTTTGACTGACCTTTTTTTTTTTTTTTTTTAACTGGTGTCCAGATTGTGCGGCAAAGCTTGTGTTTGCTCCCTAAATGTGCAATACAAGAAATTCCGCATACAACCCTAATCCGTTCCTTTAATCGCTCACTCAGAGTGTATATAGTAATGAAAAATAACTGCTGCATACGTTTGTTCCAAAGGAGCTGAGAGGTGTAAAAAGCCCCTAGAGATAACTTTAATGGCCAAAGGAACTTTGGACTCTGTTCACATTTTATCTTTATTATCTTTTTCACGTGAACAAAAAAACAACTACCAATGGGATTAAATAATGCCCTCTGCTCGCAATTCAGTCGTTTTAAAAAAGTTTCACGGTGCAATTTGGTGCATTCTGGATATCATTTTTATTCCTAGTTGAAGGAGAAGCTGACTAAACCAGAGCTAGCTATAAAAGACAATCAGAATCCTTTAGACCCCCCAATTACTGAACAGGAGCTGGGTAAGAAGCCACAGGCCCTCAAAGGTAGGTAGGCTTGTGAACCTGATGGCATCTTGAATGAAATGCATACATTAAATGAAAACACTAATAGAAAATTCCAACTGGCTGAATTAAAACTATTCCATTTGGTTCCGAGTGTAGGTTATTTCCCTGAGATCTGGAATCTTGGACGTATAACCCCAATCTATAAAAACAGAGATACATTTGACCTTAATAATTACCGAGGCATCTGTGAACCAGTGAACTTCCTTACTAAGCATAATGTCTTGAACAGAAGCCAAATTGGATTTATACCAAAACAACACACAACTGACCACATTTACACCCTACACACCCTCATTGATAAATATAAACCAAAGTAAAACCAAAATTTATGCTTGTTTCATTGACTTCCAGAAAGCTTCTGATTCTATTTGGCACACAGGAATGTTCTACAACGTTATTGAGTGGCCTAGGGTTAAAACATATGACATTATTAAATCAATGCATTCTTGAAATATCTACAGCATAAACATTTGGGGAAAAAAAGAACAGAATTCTTTACTCAGGGCCAAGATGTTGGTTAGGGCTGTAATCTCAGCCCTGCACTCTTCAATATCCACACTAATGAATTGGCTACTAGACTAGACAAGTCCTCTGTCCCTGGTGTAAGTCTCCACCATCAGGAGGTGAAAGGCCTACTTTATACAGATGACCTGGTTCTGCTGTCTCCCACAGCAGACGGCCTACAACAGAGCATGGATCTGATAGATCATTACTGCCAGACCTGGGCCCTGACAGTAAACCCTAAAAAGACCAAAATAATGATATTCCAAAAAAGGAAACTTACAAACAATGCATGCAGGGCAGGATTAGGCCAATACCCACTGATACTAAAAATACAACAAGGAACAATTAACTTCTGGACATATTGTGTTTAAAACAAAACATGAGAACGTTTCAACATTCCACTGAATGTCATCCTCAGCTCTCAGTCCAGTATGTGACCCACCCAGCTCCCTTTTAAAGGAGCAGAGATGTACATCAAGGTGTTCACAAAGAATGGGGCAAAACAATGCTGAAATGGAAGAAAAGAAAAACGTCTTTTCAGCCTCAATTATCCATGTAGTCAACAAGGTCCAAATAGTTCAATCAGGTCATCCTTAGCTCTCAGTCCGGTATGTGACCCACCCAAGGGGCTGGGTGGGAGAGCTGAGAAAGGAATTCAGTTGAATGTCGAGACGTACTCATGTTTTGTTTGAAAAACATGTCCAGATGACCTGATTGAACTATTCTGACCCTCTCAGATCATCATCAAGCCCTGCAATGCCAAGAGCTGAGGAGCAATAGGAGCCCTCTTACCCAACCGGTTCGGATGCTGAGAGCACAGACCTGCTCTATGAACACAGCTCAGGTACACACCACACCACCAGGCAGACTCCAACACATCACAACACAGTTCAAACTAAACCAGCTCACCTATTGGCCAACACAAACACAGAGCACAATGCAATGCTGTCTGACTCTAAATCCACAGGACACCATAGCAGATGATGTGAGCATGGTGACTGATCACCAACTCAGAAGAACCCTGACAAAGTCCACACTGAGTGAGCACAGCCTTGCTATTGAGAAGAGGAGACACAGGCAAACCTGTCTGCCTGCAGAACAAAGGCTGTGCTCCCACTGCCCCCTCAGTGAGCCTGAGACAGAGCTACACTTCCTCACCACATGTGAACAATACACACACCTGAGAGAAACAGGTTTCAACTATTGGAACAACAAAGAAAAGGTTTCCTTCAATGACTGGATGAGGAGAAACTACCAGTCCTACTAGGGGAGGAGCCGGACGGCCGTAGGTTAGCAGCAGTACTCTATGTACAGTACACAAAAAGAGGTGAATCTGTTCAACTGGATCAGAAGTTTCTGATCCAGTTGAACAGATTCACCTCTTTTTGTGATTTCCCTACCTGGATTATTGAGCATGCATCAAGACTCTTTGTACAGTATGTTTGTTTTCTGTTTTCTGCAGTTCATGTTTACAGTATTAATGTATAACTGTCTGCTTTGGCAATATGTTCAAAGATATGTCATGCCAATAAAGCCATATTTGAATTTGAATTGACAGAGACAGATAGAGAAACAGAGAGAAAGAGAAAGAGACAGTGCGAGAGACAGAGAGAGAGAGAGAGCATACTAGTAAAGAAGGCAACAGTCAACATGAAAAAAGATAAATTACATGAATGAAATACAGGGTGTACCCCACCTCTCGCCCAATGAGAACGGAGATAGGCTCCAGTTCCCCCGCGACCCGATTTCGGATAAGCGGTTGACGATGGATGGATGGATGGACATGAAGAGCAAAGGGAGAAATGGAAGACCGGCAATCGGCAACAGAAACAGAGTAAGTGGTAATTATAAAGAGAGAGAAAAGAAGTGATTCTAGTTGTCAGCTGCCTCTACACTCAGAGCTCCACAATCTAATCTTCTCGGCTGTAGGGTCATACTGAACCAACACACACATAGACCTCCCACAGTGGCTGGAGCCAGAACGGAGAGCTCCAACGGGGTGTTGGATTTATGAACTGAGACTGGCCAGTCTGGCGGGAGGATGGCATTCATCGCGACTCCTGTTCACCTCCTGCGATGGAAACTAATGAAGCTGTTGGCCACGCTTATTCTCTTCCGGACTTTTGCTTTTCTCCCTACCAGGCCCTCAACAATCCCCTATTCACTCTCGTCTCCCACTTACTGTCCTGCTCTGTCTCCTTAATCCATGATCTATGGTGGAAGAGTTTCAGCTCCATTTGGAGCAAGTTTACATGGCTTCAGCCTGTATATGGGGGCGGGGTGCGACGTCAAATGTTCAATCCCACCCATTTTGATTTGATTTGCTCGTGCTAGAATGTGGGCGGAGTTTGATGTTGATTTTTTTTTTTTTTTTTTTTGCCAGGGTTAAGCATCAATTTGATTAATTTGGACTTGGATGTGGCCGGGGTTACACAGGGCCGGGTTTAGGGTTCAGAGATGAGCGGGTTGGATGAAATGTTTGACTGAACCCCATCCTGTTCTGCAGGCTAAAGCCTGCAGCTCCTCAACCTGCTAGCTACACCTGAACTCCCTGATCGGTAGATGTTGGTCTTGGTGGCTCAGAAGTTTCAGGGGCCGCCATGCCTCAGCAGTAGGCCAGGGCCCGTTTCACGCGTCACAACTAGCTCCTAGATCGTGATGCCCCGCAGCGAATTCAAACCCGCTGCCTCTAGTGGACTAACCACTGAGCTACGGCTCACTGTTTAAAGCACCCAAATAGACAATCACTCTGACAAAACCCTCACTGGGAAATTCATAAAAGGACTGGGTTACTTTCGCAGCTGCCAAAACTCCAAATATAAAATATTAATGTAAAAAAAAAAAGCATTGATTCTGAAAGCACCAGCAAATGCATCCCTGACTGCGTTGCCAAGCAAATAGCATCTCAGCGCTCCTCGGCTATGTGCACACTAAAATCGGGCAATATGCATACATTTAGTACAAAATTGAGCCCGTTCTATGCAAATGGGCCTCATTATGAAAAAAAACTCCTATTCACAAACACCAGCGCTGACAGCTACAAGCAGTTAGAGCGAATATTAACACCATCTTCACAGTTGGCCTGTAGCTGAAGAGCATTTGCAAGATTTGTCACGCTCAGACTTTCCAGTGATCACGGAAGCGGGGATCATTGCCAGGTGTGCTCATGGGCATGTTTTGATATTTAATGAAAATATCAAAATAGACGGAGAAATAAATAAGTCATTAAGGGTCATTTTGACTCTGAGCCTGTCTTATACGTTTTGTTAAAAATAATAAATAAACAGATTCCCTGATCAGTCCCACAAGGGGAAATCCAAAGGGAAATCCAAGGGGAAATCCAGGTGCCCTTACTCAAGGGCACCTGGACATGCTTTCTGCAGGACCGGGTATCAAACCTGTAACCTTCCGAGTGCCAGACAACCGCTCTACCCACTGAGCCGTGCCTCTCCCATAAGCTCGTGATCAATAAATAATACAGTAGCTAAACGGTAAATAAGAGTATCCCGAGAAGAAAGAGAGGGAGACCAAAGAGGAGGTTTGTGGATGTGGTGAGGTAGGATGTGCAGGTAGGCTGGTGTTGACCCGAGGGGGATGCAGGGGACAGGAAGAGAAGGAGACGGATGATCCTCTGGGGTGACCCCAACCAACGGCAATCGCAGTTTACATGGTGGCACTTTTCTAGTCTATTAGCCACTCAAAGTGCTCTCCAACAAGCGTTTAACATTTACTGAGCACGGGGGATTAAGGCCAGATGCCGTTTCCCCCGTGCTCCACCGTGGGAATGAGCCCGCACCACCTGATTTGTAGGTGCGCGCTCTATCCTGGAGCCACTGTGGCCCCTGGGTAACATTTGAGTCTATTTCCACACTTTACTGTCACACACACACACACACACACACACACACACACACACACACACATGTCCAGGAAATAGAAATGCTGTCATTAAGTACAAGCTGTCTGCCTTCTGTCTCAGTGGACACATTAATTTGCAATAACAATGTGTGTGTGTGTGTGTGTGTGTGTGTGTGTGTGTGTTGCACAGCTCTCCCCATTGGATTTTGTTCACAGTAAATCTGGAATAACGGCGAAGACTTCCCATTGAGACGTCCACGGGTGTTTGTATCCGGCCACCGCGGCTCGGTAAATGCGAGCCGTTCATCGTAAAGCGTTCTGAGTGGTCGCTGAACTGCAAGAGCGCCATACGGGAACGAGTCGTGATAAACCTGAGCCAACGTGGAGCTGACAGAAAAAGGGTAAGAAGGCTTAAAACCTATGGCAGCAATCAACAGGAGCGGTCAAACTTTTAGAGGTACGTAAATTGTACC
>OMLC01098072.1:0-13083 GCA_900302585.1 Regalecus glesne
TCTGTCAGTGGGATATGGAGTAGCTGTGAAAAGCGAAGGGAGAGTGTGGTCGAAGTGGGGAACAGATTTATAAGTGCTGTGTGTGGGCGGGAGGCCTTCGGTATGAATCACGTGTGCTGGATGAGCAAGTGTGTCCACGGACACACACACACACATGCATACAAACAGAAAAACACACACACACACACACACACACACACACACGCTAAATACACAAGCACACGTTCAGGTGCACCCCTCCCCGGTTTGAGTCTACAACTTTGAATATCAACATTCAGGAGTGTGCACACTCAAATGCACACAAACTCATGCTGCTGATGCTGCCTCCATCCTCTCTGAGGCAGCACGAGTCATCACATCTAGATCTGGAAGAAAGAGGCTCCTTTGTTCAATGGAGGTTTAATCCATCCTCCGTGTATGGCGGGTGTTAAAAGATGGGGAGGTGTGTAAATAAATGGCATGGATCGAGCCCAGCCGGGCCAAAGCCGGGGTTTCGCCCTGAATCCCATTGAAGCTCATTTTGGAGTCGGGGGCTATTAAGGATGCATTCCTTGTGCTCTCTCCAGTTACATTTGAGTTCTGTTTAACCCTGTTGATAGAATAACCCCATCTCCGTAATCCGTACAATCACAATCCCTCCTTTGTGGAGGGGGGCAGTTGGTTTTAGCCGAGGCGAATGGATGCAGACCCCTGGAGTGTTTGTCTAAAGGGCGGGCCGAGGAGGTGAACAGAAAGATGGGGATTAAGGTGGGAACAATACCTTCATCCTTCAAAATGGCTCTTTATGAGTATGTGGCAGCAATCAGCACCGCAGAGACGAGCATGTGTGTGTGTGTGTGTGTGTGTGTGTGTGTGTGTGCGTGTGTGTGTTTTGGAGGGGTGAGGCATTGGTGGTGGGGGGTTGCGGACTGTGAGGAATTTGACTCCACCACAGGAAAACAGCTGAGAGCAGATTAATTCTGTGGGAAAGGGGGAAAAAATGGATGGCTGGCTCAAGGGAAAGGTTCAAACTGACCTTTAGCTGCCCCCCCCAGTCCCGAGTGGTGCCGACAGATAGCCAGACAGTCCCCGAGAAGTCGATGAACCTCATCACTGTGCTAATCTCACTGGCGCAAACAAATCCGACGACATGGTGAATGGGGCCGTGACATGGATGTCTTTGCATGAATGGGGACAGAGGGGACAGGAAAGAGGCTCGTGAAAGCCTTTTTGAATGACCTGATGGTCCGAAGCCCACTGAGCATCGTGACACTTCACTTTCCACCGGCAACACCCCTCTCCCATATTGGCCTACCATTTGTGATACGCTGACTGTAACAGTTGTTGGGTTAAAACGATAATGGAGGGTAAACGATCAAACACGCCACATCTCACCCTTTATCCCCACCTAAATTCCCTGAGTGTCCTACTGCTGGGTCAGTCTCTCTGATCCCCTCTAGAATATCAACAGGAAGGAGGAAGTGGTAGCATGTGTCTCCTCCAAGTCACATGACCACTAGCCCTCACTAGTCCACACATCATGGTCTGGTGGGGAAAGCACAGTGCTTGGCTGTCAGAGGAGAATGAAGCAGAGTACTTTCCCTTCACTTAACCAAGAGGCCTGGACGACCCAGAGGGGGACACTAGTGAACCCAGAATACTTTATCCAACCTAACCCTTATACCCATGTGAGGCTTAGCCAGTTATGACCCACTAACTATGGACCTCTGGCCGTGGTTGAAAATGGCGCAGCTGGGATTCGAAAACACCCAAGAAGTTGGTCCATCCCAAAGATCCGGTCCCCTGGCACAAACAGAGCAATATCGTGTACGCTGTTAAGTACCAGGAGGACTCTTGTGACTTGTAAATTGGGGACACAAAACAGATGCTGGCCAAGAGGATGGCACAACACAGGAGAGCCGGGGGCAGCATAGCTCAGTGGGTAGAGCGGTCGTCTGGCAATCGGAAGGTTACAGGATCGATTCCCGGTCCTGCAGAAGGCATGCCGAGGTGTCCTTGAGCAAGACACTGAACCCCTAACTGCTCCCTTGATGTACGTCGCTCTGGATAAGAGTGTCTGCTAAATACCTGTAATGTAATGAGAGCCAACAGGTCAGCTCAGGACTCTGTGGTCTATACCCATCTAAAGCCAGGAAGAAGAGTCTAAACACTGTCCTGAGGTCTCACTGATTCTTTTCTTCATAATACCCCCAATCAGAGATAAAGATAACCCAACTCTTTCCCAGGCCGCAAAAATGCTAGAACCCCACCATTAAATGTATTTACAAGTTGCTTTTACCATTCAGCCATCTTGAGTCATGCTGCTCTGTCCTAATGGGATGATGGTCTCCCAGGGTACGGAAGATGGCAAAGTCTCTCCCCATGAAGTCAGCAGATGTGCCAGAGTACAACTCTCCATCTGCAGAAAAAAGAAAAAAGGGAGTAGATAGAGGATTTGCAGGAAATGTGTACCTCATGTAACAAATCACAGCAAAGATCAAACTCACCAATCAGGAGTGAGGCAGAGAGCATCTTGGGGTCATAGGGGCTTTTCCCGCGGCCATTCTCGAAATGCGACGCCAGTCGAAAGATGTTGTCCTGGGGTGGAAAGGGTCAGGGTTTAAAAAGAAGGCATTAGAACCCCAACTGAGACACGCTAAAAGTACATTTACAATCTGTGCATCGGATTACGCTGCAGCCCCGTTATAGCGCATTGCATTTTGCAAAACAGGCCACAAGTCAAACCCAACTTTAGCAATGACACACAGGAGGCTTTCCATGATGCGCCATTGATCCCAGTTGAGCTAACTTGATCTGCTTCGGTTACCGAGGAACAATAGTGACTGTGATAGTGCGACAGATAGAAATAATTGGAAATAATATGGAACAATGGGCGATAGGTATAAATCACACCAGGTGTCTCGTAACACATTAAACCAGAGCACAAAGGAGGAAGAACCTAATTCACTCCTGTTCCTCTGAATGGGGGATTGAAAACACCATTTCAAACTCTAGTGAACACATGCAGGGTTATCTATGTCTGGAACCAACACTGCATACCCCCCCCATTGTTGTACTAGTCAACCCATGCCGGTGCATTGATTAACCTGTAGACATGGCATGAGAGCTTCCTCACCCCTGACAAAAGATTTCACTAATGCAGAGGTACCAAGCAACAAAAGGCACAAACGCTGCTTCACAAAGAGAGAAGAAAACTCTCCAAGCCTTCTCTGAATATCTTTACATGCATATATATATATATGCAAGATCCAGGCATCGACGCCAGGCTCTGTAGTGATGATATAAACGTGTCACCCATGTGTTCTTACCTCCGCTCTCTTGCCCATCTCCAGATAGGCACATATGGGGTGGAAGGCGCCCGTTCCACAGATGTACTGGTGGGTCTGGTTGTATGGCTGAAGTACCCGGATGAAGTTGGAACATTCTTTCTGTAAATGAGATGACACGGAAAATAGAAAATCCATCAAAAGATGGCAGAGTTTGGAGCACATGTCCCTGCTGAGCATCTTTTCATTACTGTGATAATAATTCTATTCATAAGTTGCCATAAGTTGATAAGTTGTCAGAAACCTTATGACCTTTTGGATGAAGACCTGTGAAAGTTAAAAACCCACAGCCATCAATTAAACCCTACCCCAGCAATACAATTCCAATAAGGTGTTCCCATTTAGAAATAAAACATAAGACTCTCAACAGAGAGACACTCTGCAGGACCTCCATTTGAAGACAGGGACTTCCCGGTTGGTTTGGAGATGATTTATGAAAATTGAGTAGCGTTTAAGGAAATCCCACCTGTAAGGCAAATCAGGCATATCCAGCTCAAATCTCTAATGATCCATATGTTAGGACTTACCGAGTGTGTTTGACTTGGATCTCCTGCACATGTTGACAGTCCCAGAGCTGGGAGATTATTTATTACAGTGCTAATGAAGTGCAATGGTTAATTTTCAAGGCTTATTACCAGCACCCAGTACTTGATTTGGGCACATGTGTAAAAGAGATTAGCTGGAGTTTGCTTAATTATAAATACGTGCCCAATACCCACATAACAAATAAGCATACATTTGCACTGGGATGGGAAAACACATATGGGCAATTCCCCAAAACACACTCACCCTCACACGCACTCTTTCTCTCTATTGCTCATCCTACGACTACTTCTTACAGCATATATATAAAACCTTCGGCAATTCATTAAGAAAAACAAGATGGGGCCATCTGTGTCCTCAAAATAAAGAAAAGGTGTGCGTTCTGTCTACAGACCCCTAAATCAGACCCACATTAACAGGAAAGCCTTGGAGGCTTGTCCCTAATGTGAGGCGTAAATGGATACGAGGGGGTCATGGAATACAGGGTGGGGTGAGGATAGGTTCTATTACGGTCCAAAATCAACTCTTGGACAGTTCGGTGCACATGTTTTCCAGAAATCTGAAGTCACTGATATTACAAAAAGGCCAAATTTAATGTCCCTTTCTACGTCTGCCGTTTTAGACTTGCCCTCCCTGCGACTGCTATACAGTTTAATGTCCTCTTTATTAAAGTGGGACTCATTTCACATTAAAACATGCTGGCGGTTGTAACCAATGGAGCCGCATTCAACATCTTAACCTTTCAAATGTCTGCGTTATCATTAACCGGTCATCCTGACAAGTTTGTATGGTTAAACTTTTACAGCTGGCTGGGTCTGAAGAGGAAGAGCTACCTCATTGCGTGATGTCTGGTGGTTGGCGTTAACCTCAAATGTGAAAATATATGGTTGTGTGTGTGTGTGTGCATGTGTGAGACTTAATTACTTTACCCGATGTGTTTCCTACCGTTGGAGGTCACACAGGAGAGGCAGACTCCTACATCTTTCTCACACTGATTATTTGCACTTAACCACCTTTTATTAATTCCCTACAGCCCTGCCTTCGTTTAGGCTTCCTATTTATGTTAGACTCATTTAGCCACCGGGAAGGGTGTGCCTAAATGTCGACAGACCTGATTTATGCAAGTTTCTGTCATCCGAGCCTCTTTGTCTTTCTTCAGGTGAACGACGGTCTCCCTGATCACAAACCATGTCATTAAATGAAAGCTGCGCATCCCATAAGGGATTAAAGACTCATTGCCGGATAATATAAATGACAGTCTTTGAATTGGGTATGACTGGTGTCTTTCCATGGGGAAAAAGAGTTGGCACATTTGTGTGTGGTTTGCATGTACTTACATGAGCTGAATGATTTGTGAGTTTATACTGAGGTCTGTAATTCAATTAGGAAAATTTGTCAGTCATGTAAACTGCCACAGGCCTATTATTTTCCCTCTCTTATGTTTGGACTCTGATTCCTCCTACGTGCCTCGTCTACTGGATCTCAGTCCAGCCTTTGACACCATTGATCACTGCGTGTTAATGGACAGAGCAAATTGTAATTGTAGTGTCTCTGAGCTAGCTCTCTCTTGGCTTAAATCTGACATAACTGGAAGAACACAGTATGTCTCCAATAATAATATTATATCAAAATTATCTGATGTTAACTATTGTGTACCTCAGGGCTCAGATCCTGGCCCTCTACTTTTCTCTTCATACTTTGCCTCTTGGCCAAATTACATTCAATAATAAAGAATAATTCTCCATTGCTACAGGGATGGTATGTAGCTGTATATTCCTAATAGAGCTGATGTCATGTCATTATCCACTGTTTATCTGAAGTTGGGTCACAGATCTACTGGTGCCTATCCCATCACTCATTAGGAAGAAAGCAGAGAAACACCCTAGACAGGTCGCCAGTCCATCTCAGGGCAGGCGTGGGGGATTAAGGCTGGATACCCTTCCGGACGACCCGTAGTGGATTCGAACCCACAGCCTCTGGCTTGTTAGTTCACAAAGTGCATGCTCTGTTATCCTCTGTGTTCTGTCAGTTGTACTCCATTCTATTCACACAACCATCATTGCACATCTGTCCAGCTTGGGAGAGAGATCCCTCCTCTCTTGCTCGCCCTGAGGTTTCTTCCTATTTTTTCTGCCTGTTAAAGGGTTTTTAAGGGAGTTCTTCCTAATCCGATGCCAGATGTTGTGTTGGTGCAAAGCCCACTGAGGCAAAGTTGCAATTCGTGTATTGAACTATACAAATAAGATGACCTTGACTCGATAATCGAATGCTACATAAATGAGTTAACCGCACCCCACAGTCCATCTATCTGTGTCTTGTCTAATCGCTTCTCGTTTAGGAAATAACAATGGAGTCGTTTCCAGTCCAGCAATGCAAATCTGAATCCGCACGCAGCTATGTGACTTGTTTTGCTCACCAAGTCAAACCAATCTGAGTCACATCTCGCACCCCTCATGCCAAGGAGATGATGAAGCTGTCAGGAATGTCAGGCGGTGAAAGCGGTTTCATTTGTTCATCTGCAGTTAAGTGCGGCTGGAGAGATTTTCATCCTTTCAGGGGGGGCTGTCGAATGCTTCAGTAATGTCCTAATCAAGGTTCCTATCGTAATTTGGGCCAACTCTCCACCTCCCCCCAGGCCCATTTTCAAGAGTAAACATTTTCACTGCACGCAAATACCTCATCACTGTGTTAGGTGTTTTAGCTGCCAAAACACTTGCTTTTACTTTTCAGATTCAGCGTTTAAATCTGTTGTGGTGTTTTTATACGAGTGCGTCTACGTAAGACTGACAAAAATCCGCATGAGTGTGTGTATGTGGCCTGTGTGGATGTGTGTGGCCTTTGTGGGTGCATGTCTGCATGCATTTGATTGTCAGACCCATAAAACCCGGCAGCGGACTGGATTTTGGAGGGGCGTCTCTTCTTCAGTGATTCCGGATGATTATGAATTCTCCTTTCCTCCCCTTTTCCCTACACTGAAAAGTCAACCAGCCATGAGATTAACATCAAGGACAACACACCAACACACGCAACCGAAGCTGTAGTGGAGAAATGTTGTTTTTTAAAAAGAAAACCTGCCTGTGCTGTTGGTCACATGAGCCAGCGCTCACGGAGTCAGGTAACAACAGCAGAAGGCATGAGAGTGGGCTTTAGCACAATGCTAAAATTTGTGAACTTGAGCCTGGGGGGTGGGGGGTGTCTACATCTAGAAAATAAGTGATGGCGCCAAAGCTGAGGGAACTTACATTCAGGTCTTTCCCTGCCCACTTGCATTCATCCCTTTTCGAAGGCGTGGCCGGCCATGCGATCTGTGGGAGAAAAGAGAGAGAAATGTAGGAATTTGCTCGGAGAAGGGAAAATGTCTCATCTTGGCACATGGAAGAGGGAGAGAGCGAGCCAATGGGATGCATTAGATGAAAGCAGGATACAAGTCATTCCATAGGAATGACAGCATGTATGTTGTATCCGCTGGTGTTCCTAGATAAATATTTGATTCATAATCTCATAACACACAGTACTGAGGACAGAGTGGAATAAACAGTCATCATTTCAATTCACAATGATGATTCATAGTTATTAATAACTTAATCCCCTAATGCCTGCTAAATAATGGTGACATTAACAAATGAGAAATGACGAACTGTTTGAATTTTGGTGCAGTCTCACACTCAACATGTGGTTTTAGACTCAATGTGTTTGACCCTTACCCTTTCTTGGATAGACCCTCAGACACAGTTCTATTTTTAGGGGTTTTTCATTCGACGTCAAATTAAAAGATGTCTTTTGTTAATCTGCCAACTCTCCTTATCACAGTCCTTACCATCAGTACACCCTGGTACAGAAGACACATTTCCAGTGTGTGTGTGTGTGTGTAGATGGGTGTACAGGGATTTAAAGGTCCGATTTACATGTCGCAATTAGTCCCCACGATATGAGGATGGACACGGATGTAGATGGAGATTGGGGGATTAAGGCAAGATACCCTCCCTGATGGCCCTCAGTGGGTTCGAACCCGCAGCCTCTGGCTCATCAGTTCTTGAGACGTGCACTCTACCACTGAGCTACCGCAGCCCCCATGAGCATACAGGTGTTATCTGTGGAATGAGCATACACATGGCCAGTGGTGGTGGGTGGATGGGTGGGATTGTCAGCAACATGGGTATGGAGGACACACACTGACCATGTTCATATCCATGTGCGTATGGGTTGTTACATCCCAGATGCCAACATTGACGTCACCCCCTCACAAACACACACACACATTATACATATGCAACAGCATGCATGCTCACAGTCCTCATTCCACATTTCTATTCCTAGACTTTATCTCTCCTCTGGATCAGCTGAGCTTTTCGCTCTGGGGCTGCAATGCACATTTCAGGCAGGGTAATTACATTAGATTTGGCTAATCACTGCTTTCTGGCTCTTATCTCAGAATGACTCAAAGATCGGAATAAAAATTGAATGGGAGGAAAAAAAACATGTCCTGGCCAAGGGCATAAAGAAAAAAAAAGTATTCTTCAAGAGACTTTCCTTCTCTGCAAGGACTATGCATATTTCAACACTTTGGCTTCTCTTGTGTAGCCCTTTTGCAGCCCGCAGGCGGGGTCCGTGTCAGTTAGTGCGTCTATAACGCTGTCCGAATCAGATAAAAAGATAGCTAACCTAGTCCAGGTGGAGTAATGGAATTATAAACAGCTCTGTCTGGACCAGGAGATGGAGAGGGAGGGATGAGAGGAGGAGAAATAAAATTGGATGTAATCTACGTCGGGGAGAAGAACCAAGAAGGAGAAGGGGGAGAGAAGAGGAAAGACATGAGAATGAATAAATGTAGATCTAGATCAGAATTAAGTCAATTGGAACCCAATTGCACTCAACTCCGAGTGAACTCTGAATCCTACCTGCTTGTGGTCTCTGTTAATGTTGACCAGATCAAATGAAAAGATGTGGTCTTCAGCCCCCACCAACAATCTCCCTCGCTCCTCATCCAGAAGGAAAGTGTCATAGCTGGAGCTGTTGGCCAAACCATTGAATGTGATGAGGTTACTGGACTCTAACATCTCTGGAAGACAAGGAGGAGAGGAAAGAGTGGGTATTGATTCAACAGATGGTACAGGGAGACCAAAAAAAAGCCAATATACTAAACAGATGTTGGTCCAGTAGATTGACAATAAAGACAAGATCAGGAAAACATTCAGCCATGCAGTGGGTGTGTTCCAAAAGAACTGATCACATGTCAAAGGAAAATGGCATCTATTTATCAACAGGTTTGCACAGAATACTCAGCCTTTAAAAAAAAACTAAACCAGAACACCAACCACCCGAATGCATTAGAACTACCCATGCAGTATATGTGTATACCACTACCCTGATCCTGACCCCCTCTGTTATCATCCTAACTGAGACTGTCTCCTGGCCCGGCATGAGCACGCTGGCACATGTATGCATACTTGACCTTTCCCTTAACCAGGGCTCATAGTCATACTTTCCCTGATGTTCCGTATCCTATATATCCTGTGAAAGGTCCGTTTTACGCGTCGTGATTAGTCCTCGTGTTGTGGGGGTGGACATGTATATCTGTATCCACGTTTTCCCATTCTGTTGTCATGTAAAGTCCATTGTTTTGTGCTTTTATCTACAAAACCCAAAATATGAGGTGTGATTGACTGGTCTGACACAGTAACAGATGAAGGAGATCAAATCCCACCAACACAAAGACGCTCCTGTCAGCCTGGTGCAGCGTGACACTGCCTAGGTGAGCACAGCATGAGCCAATCAGACGACAGAGTGCAGTCTGTTCAGCCGTGTGATTGGCTGCATAATTCAGAAGGTGTCAGGGGCCAGGGAGACGTCTGCGTGTGTGCATATTCCTTTGAGAGCTAGCATTTGTAAAAGGTACCTTTGTCTAGGTTATGTGTTTTAACATGGAAGTGCATGTGTGCATTCATATCAGCCACATGTGGTTAGCATTCAAAAGCTAAACATCCATCCATCATCAACCACTTATCCACAGTTGGGTGGGGGTGCCGTGGTAGAGCCTATCCAAACGCACGTTGGATGAAAGGTGAGGAAACACCCTGGACAGGTTGCCAATCCATTAGTCGGGTACTTAAGGATCAGTGTCTCGCTCAAGGAGACCTCAGCACACTTTCTGCAAGGACCGGGGATCAAACCACCAATCTTCCCATCACCAGGCGACTGCTCTTCCTCCTGAGCTCCGCTACCCCTGAAACTTATCACCGAATCTGAAGACCAGCACGCATCTGCATGTCAGACGGTGTGACAGCGCTAAACTTCTGTCTGGCCGGCTGCCGCTTGCCTGCAAACGAACCCAGTTAAACTTTAATCACTGGAGATGAAGCCTGTCGGGCCAGAGGAGTCAGGTGACGCCTCAGGAGGATACTGCAGTGGTGTGTTAACCAGGAAGAACACTCAGTACCTGCATCCAGGCGGCATGGATGCATTTGCTGATGCTGAGAGACACTGGTACGTGAGTTTCGCTTTTGTTACAATGTTACAGTTCAAAGCGACATACTTTTGAGAGTCATGATAACACAAGTGAGGGTCTGGTCTGGAGCTCACCTGGAGTCCGACAGGATGAAGGAGCAATCAGGTAGTGCCCAGAGGGAATCCGCTATAGAGTGTGTGGAAGCAGAACCCTCCCTTTATCATGACTTAAGTCCATCAGGTCAAGATGAAGTGCAGAGGGGTTCACAAATGTGCTGGGGTTTTAGCCTTTAGCTTGAACATGCTTAAACTACTGAAGTATTAACCATTATACCAACCACAAAGAGAGAGAGAGAGAGAGAATGACCCGTATAATAAAGCACACCCAGTCACTAGAATGGCTCCGAGGGTAGAGCGGGCGTCTGGTGAATCGGAAGGTTGCAGGTTCAATCCTGGCACCTGCAGAAAGCATGTCGAAGTGTCCCTGAGTAAGACACTGTTCCTCTAACTGCTCTGCTCTGTGAGGGACTGCTGACCTGTCCAGGGTGTTTCCCTACCTTTCACCCAATAAGCACTGGGATAGACACCAGTTCCCCCTGCGACCCGACTTCACTAAATAAATAAATAGATAGATAAATAAATAAATAAATTCAAGACCAGCCCACTGCAAACTGTCCTTAACCAGGAGAGAGGGAGTTGTTTCAGTTGCCACTGAGTCACACTTTCCCTTTCCTTTCTGCAGTGACTGAACCAGAAGTGAATAGACTGCGAATCTGGCTGCAGCCATCTGCCTCTGTTTAAACTGCAGTCATATCAAATAACTCCCGAGCAGAAACTGTGCTCCGGGACTACAGGTAGAGCATGCTGCACTATGGGTAACGGCACCAGCATCAAATAGGTTCATCCATCATTGTCTCCATCTCTCACACACACACTTGCATCGCACGCACATCCAGGTACACACACACAAACACACACACACACACGTGGAACACAACAGGATGCCTGCACAGACACACACACACAGAGATGACGAAACTCACACACATATGTGCACGCGTGCACAGAAAAGTGTGCTCGTGCACGTACACACACACATGCGCATATGCCGGCCTGTAGTCAGTGATCCCCCCCTGATCCTCCCACAAAGCTCTGATCGACAGGCTGTTATTGGAGCCATCTGCGGCCACTCAGGCCGGGTTAGACACCCGGACATCTGTGTGTGCAGAGGAGAGTGAACTGACGGAGAGGTGGACGGAGATGAAGTGTCAGCTATACATTGATATTGTACATGTCTCCCGCTGGGAGGGTGAGGACAGCGAGAGGGCGTGACCGTCACCTCATAAAGATGGTTGCAGCTCATCTGTGTCATGTCGCGGGCGTGGGTGACGTGCACGTGTGTGTTTACTTGCACGTGTTCGTACGGGATCAATGAATTTAGCACACGTGGGGGGGGGGGCAAGCCATGCGTGGAAACGACCGGTGGTAATATCCCAGCACACAGACCTCCGCGGCCATGCGGCCTGCCTGCAGTTGTGATTGACAAGATACAGAGGTACTGCCATACCAGGCATTTAATCACCCGTACACGGCCGATCAGATAAACCTTTGTTCCCGATCGGACACGACATACCAGGACCAGGGAATTAGAGAGCGGGGAAGAGAAGTAAGGAAAAACAATCTACAGGGAGAAGAACACTAGAAGAGGTGTTCTCGTGTTTCACCTCTGGAGTAAAGGAATGAGAAATCGATGGGGCAGAAGGCCAGGGCAGGTCCGGGAAAGGGGCTGAAATGAACAAAATGTAGGAATCAGTTTGAGGCTATCTTGAATCTACGGCCCGAAAAGCCCTGAAAGTCTCAGAAAGCTCAGACCCATGAAGACGGAGAGGCCGGATGTGAGTCAGGGGTTGACAGCATCCTCTCCTCCATTCTCCCAGCTACACATGACGTTCCCCCCGCTTTCCGCCCGATGCCATTTTGGCTGTGGATGTAGATGACCCAGGCCGATGAGAGGTAAGCCTCTGTGAGCTGAACCGGAGAGCCAGGAACGCTGGCAGTCTCCGAGGTCTGTCACGAAAGGTTTACCCCAGATGAGGCGAAGCGAGAGAACACGCACATATTTCAGCATATGGCCGTTACACAGACACAGAGACAGACAAAGGGGTTTTTATCAGTGCGGGGGTCTTCTGTGATTGAGGGAAAGAGGGGGAACTGGGGTGTAAACACCTAAAGACCTCCATCTCAAACACAGACACGGCCTTTTTGGAAAAGAGTGCGTGTGCCTATTCACAGCACATGGCAAACAAGGCAGTGAATGTCCTTGTCAGGATTGGCATGGACACATGGAGGACACATATGGAGTTACTATATGAACATGCATCGCCCGAAAGCCCCTCCATCACATTCAAACATGGCGTCCACTGGTCCTCCCATGCTTCCTGCTCAAATTGCAAACGGGCACATTAGCGACAGCTCCTACACTTTGCTATTCACACTATTAATGTTGTTACAAGTTCTGCACACACACACACACACACACGTGTACACTCATCTTCCCAGATGAAGTCATTATCCAATCAGAGTTTTTGCTTATGCAGCATGAGGTGGTGTAACGGTGAGCCCACTCAGCAGCTTCCAACGCTGCACCCCTACAGCGACAACACGCACGCACGCACGCACGCACGCACACACACACACACACACACACAAAGGTCACAAAGGAGGAAAGCAGCAGCAAACCAGAGGCAGTGGTGGAGAATGGGACAGACAG
>OMLC01098074.1:0-11097 GCA_900302585.1 Regalecus glesne
TAAAGGTTACGCTGTGTACCCACCGTCACTGCCTGTCACTTCCCCAGCACACACACACACACACACACACACACACACACACACACACACACACACACACATATATACACGCACACACGGAAATACATGTAGAGTTCAGGAAATATCATGTTTCTGGTTCCCAGCTGATAATGAGACCCTTCACTGTGAGTGGTTCTTACATGGTATGAGAAGTCTGTTTTAGAAGGTCAGGAATAGTCCCCACATTGTGTGCGTGCGTGTGTGTGGGTGGGGGGGCACTTAGATGGGGGATTAAGACCGGATGCCCTTCCCGACACCCTGCGGTGAGTTTGAACCTACAGCCCCTGGCTTGTCATTTCTTCTACCACTGAACTATCGTGGCTCCTGATTCTTCCAGAGCATAATGGGCATGAGATTGAGCCTGGTTCTGACTTGATCTTTCTAAAGAGGAGGCTCGTGCCACTAAAAGAACAGCACTTGACTTTTTAATATGCAATGTTAGGGGCCTCTGGTGACATAGGGGGGTAAGACACCTATGCTCAGTGCATCTCTGCGTCGGCTGTGCCGTTTCCAACCACAGCCAGAGGTCCATAGTTAGTGGGTCATAATTGGCTAAGCCTCACATGGGTATAAGGGTTAGGTTGGATAAAGTATTGTGGGTTCACTAGTGTCCCTCTCTGGGTCGTCCAGGCCTCTTGGTTAAGTGAAGGGAAAGTACTCTGCTTCATTCTCCTCTGACGGCCAAGCACTGTGCTTTCCCCACCAGACCATGATGTGTGGACTAGTGAGGGCTAGTGGTCATGTGACTTGGAGGAGACACATGCTACCACTTCCTCCTTCCTGTTCATGTTCTAGAGGGGATCAGAGAGACTGACCCAGCAGTAGGTAACTGGGGGAGCTCGGGTGGCAACAAACGGGGACAAAATGAAATAAAATGAAAAGACTAGACTGATTGTCAGGGGTTGATCAGTCTTCTTGAAGCATAGCCAAGACAATTCCTTCTGATACTTTATAAAGTATACTAGCCAGAGTAATTAGACTGTAGTGGTCTCTGCTGGAGGTTTGACTGGTTTTGTCTCTGGTTACTGTCACTAATAAGACAGATGACGTAGAGTCAGGTGGTGGGATGTGTCTGAACAGTCCAGAGAAACACGTGACAAGTCACACTGAGACTCCGCGGCCAGCTGGCTCCACATGAGCTGCTGTTATCTGGTCACGGCCACACCCTTTGTTCACTGAGCATGTCCCCATGGCTCAGCACAGCTCATCAGGTCTGATCACCACACCGTCATTATTAGAGATATCACCGGTTCATCACTCTCCACACGATTAAAAGTATCTCTGTGGTGTATTCTCCACACTCGGCAGCATCTTCAGGCCCAGTGCTCCATCAATGCTGGAAGACAAGAGCATCTTACTGTTCACACTCTGGGCCACACCTTAGCTTCTCCCGATGAGAGCCAGGGCTTTAAAAAGCTTCTTTGGTCTCTGCGTGTGGTTCAGCGACATGTTCCTTCCACCCTGGCCTGACAGGATGTGGTTTAGGCCTGTTTTGGCAGAGGGAGTCACCGCCATTATCGAGACTGTTCATAACTTTATCGTCCATCATACAGGACACGGGGTCACGAGCATCAGCTGGACACATGCAGTGATCCAGTCTGGGGCTTGTGTGCCATGCTTCACAGGTAGAGGGTAGCTATCGACTGCCAGCAGCACTTTACCAGAGAACCATATTGTAATCTGGACGACGTTGGATTAGCTGATGACCAAATGAGGGATTAGTATCTGAGATATCGGCACTAGTCTCTCTCGAAACAAATACACACATACAAGCACTTTCTTTGATAGGTGAACCAGTAAAAGAAAGCCTGTGAAGGTGTTCATACATAAAAAGGAGTGCAAACATTAAAAAAAAAACATAAAGAGATTCTTATTATGTACCTGTGAGTGCCATAAAACCGGAGTCAAATTCCATGTAGTGAAAACCTACATGGCCACAATGACCTGATTCTGAATACAGGAGGAAACATGATCAATGTGTATAATGTCCGTACACTACCCAGCCAGCTGATGTGGATGAGAGGGGATGCAGCAGAATGGTGGGGATGCAAGGGGTTGAGGTGAGGAAGATGGACGAGTCTAGATATTTGGGGTCAAATATTCAAAGTAACAGGGAGTGTGGAGGAGAGAGCAGGCAGGGTGGAGTGGGTGGAGGAGAGTGTCAGGGGTGATGTGAGACAGAAGGGTACCAGCAAGAGTGAAAGAGAAGGTCTACAAGATGGTGGTGAGACCAGCTATGTTGTCTGGTGTGAGACAGTAGCACTGACAGACAGACAGACAGGAGGAGGAGCTGGAGGTGGAGGAGGTGAAGCTGCTGAGATTTACATTGGGAGTGATGAAGAAGGACCAGATCAGGAACCAGTATATTAGAGGAACAGCTCAGGATGGAGGGTTTGGAGACAAAGCCAGAGAGACCAGACTGAGATGGTCTGGACATGTGTGGAGGAGAGATGCTGGTATACTGGGAGAAGGATGCTGGTATACTGGGAGAAGGATGCTGAATATGGAGCTGCCAGGCTAGAGGAGAAGATGTAGAGGACAGGAAGAGATGGAGATGATCTGCTGCGGTGACCCCTGATGGGAGCAGCCAGTAGTAGTAGGGACACTAGTCAACCAATAGAGGGCACTAAAGTTATATTTATCTACCCAAAGTGACTGACAATTCTAAAACGAGGTTTACATATGGGAACTTATTCTAATACACCCTCTATTCAAAGTCAGTAATTGTCTGACAACACAGTTTTATGAAATTATACATTTTATAGAACATGGTCTACATAGACTATCACTGTTTATATCACCATCGCCATGAGTTTTTAACTTCTCAAACTGGAGTAACCTAACGCAGCAAAGTGACGATAAAGGCCCTGAAAGACTGGTATTCACCCAGTAAAAGCCCTCGATTCTACATCACTAGGGGTCCGTTTATACACAGAAGAGGCAAAAATGGGACAGTAGTTTGGTTGAACGTGGCTTATTTTTGCTCCATCAACTCCATGTCCAACACGCAGTAAAACACGGAGCGTCAAGATGACTACCATATGTGAACTCTGCTGTTTACCGCATGCCAATTTCTCGCACCGAACCAAACTGGACGGAACAACATAACGTATGGATGCCTCACCCCGTAATACACTTGTATGACTCAAACAGATGCAAGCAGATGTTTCTGTCTTCAAACAAGCCCACCACGGTACGCCAGGAGGGGAATCTTGCCCTAATCCCCCAAACTTCTTTTAAATCCGTGTCCTCTCCCACGTCGTGGGGACTTGTTGTGACCATTTGAACAACTGCTCCACAGTGAAACAAATACAAATCTTCTTTCCCCCCTTTCCACTAGGAGACATTTCAGAAATGAACCCTCTAGCCGTTTGAAACGCAGCTTGGTCCCCACAGATGGAGCTGGACACACAGGCACCAACACGCCCATCACAGAGGACTGCGAGTCGCCAGTTTGTTGAAACCAAAGCTGTCAAGTTAAAACAGTCGTGGCCCAAATCGTCACTACTGCAGATAAAAATGACTCAATAGGAACTATTCTGGCTGTTTTATACACTCTGACAAGTGAGGTGTGTGATGTAAATGGAGGTTCTGGGTTGGTTTTGTGAAGAGGGTAAATTCTCATGATAAGGGAGTCACAAATAACTTGGCGGACGCTGAGAGATGCTCGGCGTGTAGACGCCAGCAGCGTAGCACTTTAAACGTAGACGGAAACACCCCCCTTTAAAAGAAATACTTTAACACTTTATTCGTTAAACTCATTGGAAACACACCGATCGAGGATTGATGAAGGTACATCCCGTTACGGAGGAATGAAGCGCAACAGGTGGATTAATCCGGAGGAGTGTACTTTCCCTCCGCCCCGTGTTGCTACAGCAGCCACACCAAACTGTCGCCCAAGACGAGCTTCAAGTCTCACAACGACTCCCGGCACTCAGGGTGAGCCTCGGCGGATTTGTTCGTGTTAACCTGTGGAAAGTTCGAGTTTTACCAAGAGGTCCACGCATTTCTGACGAATGGCCGCTTTTGGATTCGCCGAAGCATAAGTATGGTCCTGTTATGGAAACTTTGTTATAGACGAGAGGCCCCGTAACGCACAACCTGCCGCTTTATCTAAGCTAGCTGCGGAGTGACGCTAAGTTACCCTGACCATGCCGGCGTCCAACGGGTCGTTGATGGAGCTGGGCCCGGAGTTAGTCAAGATCAAGACGCACTACTGCGGGTAAGTCGTCCATGTAACTTTATGGAGTCGAGATGATTTATTGTCTGTAACTGTTGAGCTGTGTTATTTGCGGTGTTGCGGTCAGATGTGGTACTTTTGACAGGATGGTCAGACGATGGGTCACAGTTTTCCGGAAGACACCTGTGTTGTGTAATGTTGCTAACCGTTTTCAGTTTGAGGTCGTATTACGCTAACGAAGCCTTCAGTGTCCTGACGTTTGGTTTAAACTTCACCCCCCGAAGCTTTTAGACACTTCAGTTGAATTATCAGACAGTTATTTGAACTTCGTTAAGTTAAGCTTTGCGATATGATGCTTGTGAACTGTGCCGTTGTTGTGTTAACAATGGCTTAATTAGAGATAACGGGCTACACAAATAAAATGGACTAGACTTGACTTATTGGTACACGGTTTAAATGCTATCTCTTTGAGTTTCTCTTGGAGTTAACCTGGTGGTGAAGGACATTTGCCAGCAGGCCACACATGGTTCTATGTAGCCCAGGGTGTCCTGTGCTTCTGATGGATGACCAACATTGTGGAAAAGATAAGACAAGATCAGATATTCCTTTATTAGTCCCACAGGGGGAAATTTGGTATTACAGCAGCATCAAATCTAAAGCATAATATGTAACATAAATTTAACAAGGGGAGAAATATGAACACTGTATATAGTATGAACAGGGAACATACCCCCGTTTTTAATTAAATGGTGTGCTGATGTTGTTCATGTATTGGGGGAGCAGTGCTGATTATAGAGCCGGATGGCTGCGGGAGGGAAAGACCTGCGGGAACGCTCCTTCAAACCCCTAGGATGGAATAACCCTGTCACCGAAGGAGCTCTCTAGTCTAGCAATGTAGTCCTGCATGGGGGGGGGGGAAGCCAATGTCCATCATGGATGACAGCTTAGTCATCCCCCTTGTCCTACTACCTCCACAGTGTTGAGGGGGCATCCCAGGACAGAGCTAGCTCTCTTGACCAGTTTATCAAAAGCTGGCTTGTGTGTCAGATGAGCAGCTGATGATTGCCATTAATGGTTGGTGGGTTGTCACACATTCCCATTTATGAGCATAGCACGTGTGTGTGAACTCATCAACCAGGTTTGTTCAGGATGAAGTACAAGTTGGACTTCAATGACTTGAGTGCAATGAAAGAAACCAGTGATGGGGACGTGTATATCTCGTCAAGACAATATTCTAATAGCAGATCGGGGTGTCCGTATGTTTCCCGCTGTAGAGTGTAAAGGGCCAATGTCAGAGGTCATAGACTTGTAAGAAACTAGGCTAAGTCAAGTCTGTTGGGGCCAAAAAAGACCGAGTTTACAGACAGTCCACATAATTGGAGCTAGGTCGCTGCTTAAAGTCATGTTTCAGCTATATCTGTTTTCAGCTGATTTCTTTGTATCTCATTTTCCAGGCTACCTTGTTCAATTTGAAAGTGATATTTCTGAGCTGTGGCGGTTAAGCTCTGTTGAGATTCATTCATAACCACCTTATCAAATTCACTGGGCTCCTAGCAACATCTTTTTTTTGTCTCAGGCACACTATGAACCGCAGAGATAATAATAGTAAATTATTGTCATTGTTGTTATTGGAGGGCTGCAGTAGCTCAATTGTTAGCACGCTCGCTCAGGAACTAATGAGCCAGAGGCAGCGGGGTCGTACCTACTGTGGGGTCTCAGGAAGGGCATCCACCCTTAATCCCTCACTCTCCATCTAAGTCTGTGTCCACCCCCACAACATGGACACTAATCACAACATGTAAAACGGGCCCTATTATTATCATGATCATCATTATTATAATTATTATCATCATCATCGTCATCATCTCTATACTATGAACACTATGTTCTACTGTGCACTCTGATATACCTGTTTGTCTGATCACTTTGGCATTCTGGGCTGTCTTCCTTTCCTGTAACGCTGTAAAGAGCTGATAAAATGAATATCTGAGGTCACATGAACTGTGTTTGCCTTCATCCCACAATGCCGGTTTCCTTATAAAACATTCTTAAGGACGTGTCTGGTTTAAGAAATTCACAAAAATGACAAGAGATAGGGTTCAACCCAGTCTCAGTATGCACACAAAGGACAATGCATTTGGGTCCACAAAGAGGGTTTTGTCAAGGTCAAAGGACACAACTTTGACCTTGGCAAAACAATGAAGAAAAGAGGATCCAAAAGCCTTTCCATTTCTTGGTCTGGTGACTGGTTCTGTATGTGTAAAGGGGTGCAAACAGCTTTGGTCAAATAGCTCAGCCACACTATGTTCCTCTGTGTTCCATCTTGTTCTGTTCCTCTGTCCTTGGAGGATCTTGTGTTTTTAAAAAGAGCACAATCTTTTTAGATTATTCCTCTCCACTGTGTCCACATGAACACACACACACACACACACACACACACACACACACACACACACACACGATGCAGTGGCTGAATGTCATGGATGTCATTCTTACTTTGTGTTATAGAACATTTCTGAGGACACAGTTTCAGGTTTTGGATCTCTGATCCTCTTGGCATGTTGATATAAATGACTTGATTGTGCTACACCAAAAGACAGTTGGCTGAATGGGAACTTACTAAAATCTCTCTGAACTAGGTCAGAACTTGCTCCCAACCCTCAGCTTGTTAATACCCCGTTTCTAAATATATTTAAAGGGAGGGTAGGAGGATAATAGTTTAGCCCCAGTGGGTCTAGAATGGGCTCAAAGAAAGGCTAATCCTGTCAGTTGCTTAGCAACTCAATACAAGTCATCATATTGGTTCTTCTTAAATGATTAGTTCAGACCAAAATCAATCAAAAACATATAGAAATGAAAAAGATTTCATTTTGACAATAGGAGGAATGGCAGTACGGCGACCCACAGGTCAGCGCTGTTGCCTCATAGCAAGAAGGTCCTGGGTTCAAATCCCAGGTCGTCCTAGGCCCTTCCTGTGTGGAGTTTTCATGTTCTCCCCATGTCTGCATGGCTTTCCTCCAGGTGCTCTGGTTTCCTCTCAGTATTAAAAAGACATGCATGTCAATGTCAATGCACGTTAACACTCCTACCTGCGTCTCTGAGCAAGGCAGTAGGAGAAAGAACCAGAGTTGGTTCCTGGGCGCCACAGCTTCTCACTCTTCCTTTACAACCGGATAGATTAAATGGAGATAACTAATTTTGTTGTATGTACGTACAATAACAAATGGATAAAGCTTCTTCTGAACGACCCTCGCTGAATAGGGGCGGTGGCCTGAGAGTACACCTATCGGCGTCTTACAATGCCGTGATCGCGAACATTCCCCAATCCTCTGTGAATGGTGCCCTTTGTCACTGAATGTGCAGTTGATCACCCAACTCTCATATAAATCCAGCCTATTGTTGTGTGGTATCAATATACTGTTTATAAGGAGGGGGATGTTTGTTTTCAGCTCAGACTGAAGAAGTCACCTGGTGAGTGACGAAACGTTTCTGAAATGAACTTCTGATCCAGTTGAACAGATTCACCTCTTTTTTGTGATTTCCCTTCCTGGATTATTGAGCATGCATCAAGAGAAAGCTTCTTCTAGTTTCTTTAATCGGCACATTTTCAAGGTGTAACAAACATGGTTTGTCTTGAGGAATTCTCTGCCAGTGACTTGCCAGTCCTCCTTTAGATGTCTTTACTCACGCTCAGTAATCCAAGTACGGGACTCACGAGAATGTTGAATCAGCTGGACAAAGTGTTTGTTGAATCAAAGGCAGAAACCTGCTCTTGACTTGTAATTCTGGGGACCACTCCAAAGCATCTTTTTTGGTGTATGTGCAATGCCAGTATACTAATAATTCAATTCTTTATACTGGTTTTTTTCCAAGTGCAAAAATTCCAGCACAGAAATAAGAGTGGTTTTATAAATGAACAGTAGCCCGATGATAGAATTCCCAGGGTGAACATGTGCAACCACCGCAAATCAATGGCCTTATGGATAAATATCACAGGAAGCACCGACCAGGACATCCGTCAGATTATAGCTAGATCTTCACCGATCATTAGATCCTTAATGAGGATGTTTATTCCTTGGCAATTTAACCAATGTCTCGTGTCTCATGTGGCCACAGTAGCCTCCTGTAGATAATGGCATTTCCTTGTGTACATGCCCACAAAGACCAATAATGCAACAAAGAAACTAAGGCAGGTCCACCATCTCATTGTGTGAGAGCCAAATGGGAACATTGGTTGATGGAAAGATCCGACATTGCTATCTGGATAGATAGGCATGCACTACTGTGTCAGCCCAGCCCCTCATTATGGTGAACACCATTATATGCACCCAGCAAATAGTGCAAAGGTCATCGTAGGTAAGGTGTTTTTGCAGCACTGTTAAAGTGTGTCTCAGGGATGTTTTATCTCCCCACCCACATACGGATTTTCTTACACTCTGTTTATTCGCCACCTGTGTGAAATAATGGGAATGTGGACAACACTGGTGGCAAAGGGGTGGAGGTGTTGCAAGTTTGCATTTGTCCAGATATGCATGTACTTTGTGCTCGAGTGTTTGCAGATTTATTTGTCTGTTGCATGCAAGCTCATCCACAATGGCCCACGTCGGTGCCTTTTCTAGTGAGCGACACAGGAGTGACTGTGGAAGGCTATGATGTTGGCACAGGATTTCCATGTGGGTGGAGAACCTTCTGGGAAAGTCTACCTCAGCTCGTCCTTCATAGAAATGCCAGACAAGTGGCAATTGTATACGTGATTGGAAATTGACTTGTTCTCATATAGCACTTCTCTAGTCTAGGGACCACTTAAAAGTGCTTTAGAATGAAGGCCTCACATTTACAGGGCATGGGGGATTGAGGTCGGTTGCCCATGTCCATATGCTTTGGGCCATACAGTGTATGAACTGATGTCTCACAGATGTAGTGCTAGAGTTAAATATTCCTATATGGTTACTTTTAAGCAAAGATGGAATGTGCACAGGACTGTACAGTTTACCTGCAAACATGAGCCGGGCGGGAAGAACCTGTGAATGATGTGAATAGAAAGCACATCCCTGCATCATTACAACCCACCCATGCCTGTAGCAAGCCTGTCCACTGTGAGAGGACTGGATAAACACTGCTGCAGGAATGAAAGATGTATGGTAGTGCATCCCAGCACCCCTTGGTGGGATCAGTCGTTTATTGAAAGTGCTCCTCTGCTTGACCAGAGTGCTATGCGGTGGATGCAAGTCAAGTCAGTTTAATTTGTATGGCTTATTATCACAAGTTACAAATTTGCCTCAGTGGGCTTTACAATAACACAACATTAAAATGGTAAATTGACTTGTTCTCCTCTGATGCTTTTCTAGTCTAATGACTTTCAAACATTCGGTCTTTAGACCCTCAGATCAGATAAGGACCAGCCCCCTTAAAAAACTTTAATGAGGAGAGGAAAATAGAAGAATCTTCGAGGAGGGCAATGGAGGGAGGGTTCTTTTTCATGATGGGCAGGTGTGCAATGGATGTCGTGTACACGGAATAAGACACAATTTACAGGTTTCAGCACAGAAGATAACATTTAGAGTGTAAATACAACCGATTTAGCCACCGGGCTAATTTTCATAATGTGAAGAATGCGTCAAGTGTCCTTGATCAAGACATCAACTTCCCAACCATTCAAGCCCTGAGATTGATTGTTTACCCATCCAGGATGTTTCCCTCCCCCTCACACTATTAACTCTGGGATAGGCTCCTGCATGACCCTGCAACCTGAGCCTGGACCAGTGGCCGATGATGGACGGATGACTGGATGGATGGATTAAGCTGCTGTAGCTCAGCAGCAGAGCATGCACACCAAGGAACAACAGACTAGGTGTCATGGGCCCAACCCACCACAGTGCACCAGGAAGGGCAATTAGCACGAGTCTCCCAGGCTCCTTGCAGATCACATACACAGAAAAAGATAAAGAAGAAATCATTCAGTGAGAGAAGAGAACAGTTTGGATTTTTTGCCAGTTTATTGCCACAAGACACAGGCCGAGTGGTGCCTCTCCTACTCTGCTTTCCACTTTGCTGCTGTAACAGTATAATTTCCCCCTGTGGGACTAATAAAGGAATATCTTAACTTATCCTAAATATGGGAAACACTCCGTATTTTCGATGGAGGGCCCTTCAATATATGTTTCTTCCAAAAATATAAGCGGACACATTTCTCTTTTAAAAAAATGATTATATTTCACCATTGGTGTACTGGGATGCTCATGGTGGTTATATTTTCTCTTTGTGTGTTTGTGTGCATCTGTGTGTATATTTTTGCATGTGTGCGTTTGGTCAGGGATATGTTGATTACGGACCTGTCGGCCACTGTAACCTTCAACCGGCTGTGTGAGGAGGTGAGGGAGATGTGCTGTGTTACACAGCAACAGCCAATCACACTCAAGTGGATAGATGATGAAGGTGAGTTTTGCCAGATGTCATTACATTGCATAACTTTTTGCCATTTTATATTTGACAGGATTTTCTCATATATTTTTGAATAAATTATACATGAATCAGTTCATTATCAAGAAATCAAGTCAGTTTTTATGGGCTAAGTATGGTCCCTTATGAGGAGCTTGAGCTAATAAGGTGCTCTCAGTTAACACAGCTAGATGAAAGAAGGCTAGATGTTAAAAGCTAGATATAAGTTGCCTACAAAGGAATGAGTGCAGCAATGAATTACATTTCACAAATCCTGTAAATAAAATGGCACAGATTATGTTGTATAGATCATTGCACAATCTAGCTATTGCAATGGTTGGGGCATGAATGCAAATTGGATGAATGAATATTATTCAATTGTATTAAACAGTTGATGTGAGCAACATTAAAATACCACT